>CM077152.1:118721019-118971131 GCA_039583875.1 Platanthera guangdongensis
TTATCCGCTCGCATCGAAACCCATTGGGCAACAACACATCCAGCTTATCCTTCGCCATCGAAGAAGGGACTCCGATGCGTGATATAAATCCTTCGGACAAGAAGGAGTGTGAAGCTCCGTATCGAAGAGTGCTCGTGCCGGATTTTCACAAATCAATACAAATCCTAAATAAGCAGTGGTTAGGTAACATGTGCATAACAAGTATTTAAAGAAATTGACTTGCTATAAATTAAACCGTACCTGTCACCACATCAGCCTGTTTGATGGCCTCCTGTTGGCCAAGATTGTAGACCTTGGTTGGGCCGGAGCATAATGGGATGCGGTCGACTCCACCGCCTTTCCCTGCTCTTCATAAGTAGCTCCCGGCCTTCTCTCGGACTTAGGACGTCCGCTCCAACAGTCACGGGCAAAATTCCCCATCTTTCCACAAGTAAAACACGCACCGGGGTCCGACCCGTAGTCGCCCCAGAAGCGCCAGAAGGAGCTGGACCGAAGTCCTTTGCTTCTTCTTGAAAGACCTCCGATAGCCGGTCTTTTAAGTAGTCGGCACTTTAAATTCAGATTTCTATCACCCAAGCCTTTCTTTGCTTTCACATTCTTCATGTCCTTTTCAAGGACCGGGCAGTATTGACCAAGGTTAAGAAACCCTGCGTCATCGGCCCCGAGAGTAGTAATCTCAACTCATCTCTCAAGCCTTCGTAGAATCGATTAGTCTTGCGCTCCTCATCCACGATGGTGGAGCTAGCATATCGACTCAAACGACATGAACTCATGGAGATATTCATCCATGCTCTTCTCACCCTGAACCAACTTCAGAAACTCATTCTCCAAAGCTTATCTTTCTGCGTCGAAGGAAGGTATCTAGCTAAGAACAATCTCGAGAACTCTCCATCGAGACATCACCCAAGTTGCCTACCTCTTCAGTTAAGTGCAGCTCCAATCCTTCCCACCACATCCTCGCTTCAACGTCCAGAAGGAACGTGGCGATGGTGGTCATTTGCCACTCCTCCGTCTCCGTTGCTGTCATGACTCCCTTCACCTGGAGAGCCAGTCTTCAGCCTAAGATGGGGTTCCCAACCCCGAGAATAACGGAGCGTTAAAGCTCATTACATGCTTAAGCTGCCTCTCAGTTGCCCTCCTTGGCACCACCGGTTCCACAACCACTTGCTCCACTCTCCTTGGCTCAGCCTCTTGAAGAGGTTCCTGCTCCATCACAGGAGCGGGCTGCTGCGTTTGCCTTGCAGGCTGCGCATTTATCACAGCCAACACCGCTTCAGCCACCAATCGTGTGTTCTCAGCCGACAGAGGTGTAGCAGGAGCAACATTCGGTGCACTGCTAGCCTCAGAAACTCAGCGTTCTGACGGGCCAACACCACTTCTGGTCACCTATAGTGGTACAAAACACCGTTAAAGCGACCAAATAAATTGCAAAAGCAGCAATCATAGGAACACGTAGGTTCCTCAAAACACATGTATTTCATTCCTAAGTGGACATTCATGGGTTCTTTTACTGTTATAACGATGACGCACACAACGTGCTCACCACCCCTTAAAAGAATTCGCCCACGAATTCACTTTAAGCCCGACCAAAACCAGTAGTCTGATACCAAATTGTAACACCCCCTATTCGTCACATAGCATATAACAGTAGGTCCGGCCGGGGCCCGACGCCGTATGCCACAGACAGACCGGGTGGTTACTTATGGAAACCATCCAACTAATCTCAACGTCCTACACAGAGCATTCTAGCGGAAGCAGTTTATAAAAGTTGTAACCAAGAACCCAGCATTAAAGCATGAATGTTCACTAACCAAAATTGGAATGTATATAGAATACACAACCTTAGGCCTTACAAATATTTTCACTTGATATTACATGATTTACAAACTACGGCACGTAGGTCGGTCATACATGAATAAAACAGTAAACACTTCCATTTGGGCCTTCGAGGGCCGGCTTCGCAAAAGGGCTTTAGCCCGCTATTGACCGCTTGGTCCCGCAGCACCTGCAAGCAACAAATCACCGCACGGTGGCAAAACAAAGGCAACAGTCAGCAATGCTGACCAAATTATAACGATCCCGCCCCCAACTCGGGGCGGCGATGCTCCTTCCCTGCATTTCATTAACATAAGCGAGCATATATATATAGCCATTCCATCACAGACGTTTGCTCGCACGGCCACACGCCCCGTGCTCTCAGGGCACATTCTTGGTGAACCGGTCTATGTCACGTCAATTAAAGCCATAGACATTCCGGACTCACCACCGCCACTCTGATGGCCAAACCTATGAGCAATTTGTCTTCTTGGCATGGGTCACGACAATTTAGGCCATCGACCGCCAAAGACCATAATCTATGCCAACGACAAGTGCCACGTGCCTTTAGGTCTCTTTAAACCGAACGACATAGAATGGGTATGGTTCCATCTAACCCATGCTCACATCGCAACGATAATTTAAGACATATGCGCGGGGGTCAACTTCCACCGAGTCCCATATCCATCACAATTCACATAACCCGGTATGTTCAAGTTGGCTCTCAGGCCACCAAGTTGGTAAGATCTCGTATCCGCCCAGTTTTCCGGGTGCACCTTTGGGTTAGTCCCCAAGGCTCCCTGCTACAATCTACCGCGTAAAAAACCGAAAAACAACCAATAGCACGAAGTCTTCTCCGGCATTATGCAATGCAAGATCACCGATCCAGACCAACATGTCCGGTAGGCTTCACACATCATGCCTATGTCCGTTCTCGCTTACGGACTCTAAACAACGGGGACTTCACATATCTACCACGAAGGAACGCCTCCAACTCTCCGCAAACTCGCGAGATCGGGCTTCCTATGCAAAGAAAGAGATACTCATGCTCAAGATGAGGATCGTTACCCTAGCGTTCCTCTTTGACGCCATTGAAAAGTAAGCGGATGAAAGCACCGCACTAGCTTTGCCTCCGTGGATCCGAGTCGGCTCGCGATTTGGAGCTTCGAAGCTCCTCCAATGGCGGGATCTAGCTCCTTCTTCCTTCCTTGGCTCTCCTCTCTCTCTAAGGTTTTAGAAAGATGATAACTTAAGAAAAGTGAGGGTTTCTAAGTCCAATCCTGGGTATATCCTTCAGGAACACCCCCCGCCGTTGGATCTCAAAATAAGGAAACGAACGCTTTGATTCGGGACTGAAATGCCCATCTGGACCGAACACGGCCTGGCACACGCCCGTGTCCAGGGCCGTGTGCCTCATTCGCCGTCAAAATCAGCTTGCCTGGAACCTCACACGTGTATCGAACACGCCCGTGTTCGAGCTGACACGCCCGTGTACCATGTGACACGGTCGTGTGGCCGGCCGTGTAACCCTATCATTTTTCCCCGAAATCAACCCGAGCACTGCACGGGTTTCTAGGACACGCCCGTGTCCCTTACCCGTGTCACCTCAACATGCCTGGACCCCAGGTCGTGTACACGGTCTCGACACGCGACACTTCATCGAGCGAAGATCGTCGACCTGATGACACGGTCTTGGACCACGCCCGTGTCCTAGGCCGTGTGCCTTGTCTCGACACAATGTCGAGACCAAAGTGTCGACTTCCCGGGATGAGTGTCGACACGGGTTGACATGCCCTGCGACACGCCCGTGTCGCAGGCCGTGTGCCATGTCTCGATACTTCGTCGACTACAGAGTGTCGACTTCGCGCTAAGTGTCGACACGGGTCGACACGCCCTGCGACACGCCCGTGTCGCAGGCCGTGTGCCCAGTCTCGACACAATGTCGAGACCAAAGTGTCGACTTCCCGGCTTAGTGTCGACACCAGCTTGACATGCCCTGGGACACGCCCGTGTCCCAGGCCGTGTGCCTGCAGCCAGAACCCAAAACTGGCCCAAAACGTCCCCGTCGCTCTTTGAGTTTCGGGGCGTTACAAAACGTTCCCTGGCTGACTGTTGTCTTTGACGAAGTCCAAGAGCTTACCCTTGCACTGGATCACAGCATCGTACCTTGACAACCAGTCCATGCCCAAAATAACATCGAGTCCTCCAGGTCAATCACCTTCAGATCTGCCTTGGCTAGAAAATCTCCCAACAAAATCGGACAATCGAGGACACCCAGGTCCGTAACCACAGAGTCACCGGAGGGAAACTTAACGCAGAAGGCACCACCAACACGATCTAGGCCCAACTGAACCGCTCCACGAAGGCTCTAGCCACAAACGAGTGGGTAGCGCCGGAATTGAAGAGAACGCGCGCCCAGCGTTTCGTTACCTTAAATCGTCCTACGAATTGCACACGCATCTAAGGCAACAAGCGCTAAAACGAAAACTACCACCAAAAAAGGAACATAATGAAACTTCTGGGGAGGAGTCGAACCTGAGATAACCTGGGTCAAAGTCTTCGCTTTGTCTGCCGAAAGCACATTCAGCTTCCCCTTTCCTTTATCCATTTGCTGAGGTGGTGGCAAAGCCTGGAGGGGAACTGGCTGCAGATAGGCTGGGCCTGAGGGCACCTTATCTTGAGATGACCCTTCTGGCCACACTGAAAACAGACCTTATCTTTTAACCAACAACGGGCAGCCTCATGCCCCTTCCTAACACACAAGGCACACACCAAGTCTCCCCTGGAAACACCCTAAATCGCGTGCACCTGTTCCTTCTTCTGCGCTCCCAACCTCTTGAAACACTTCTCAAAGGGGTGGCCTGGCCGACCACAAAAACTACAAATCTCTTTTGATCTTCTTTCTCGAGATAGCATCTGGCTCCTGAGGGCTCTTCCCTCCACCGGACTTCCTCTTATCCTTCCACAACTGCTGGCCTCTATTCTTTGGCATTCTCAATGGCCTCAACCCTCAAGGCAGCTTCAACCACGCTGGCATAACTGACTGCTCCATAGGCATTCGCTAACTGCTGAATGTCGCTTCTTAGTACACCCAGAAATCGCTTAACTCGGTCCGCCTCAACACTCACCAGACCCGGAGCAAACCGACTCAACATACTAAACTCAATCTCATACTCACTAACCATGAGTTTCCTCTGCTTTAAATGAAGAAAGTCATTCATTAGCCGGTCCAGCTCGACTGAAGGCAGAAACTTACTTAACAACATCACCTTAAATGACTCCCAAGTGCAACCTGCCACTAAGCTCTCTTTCTCCCTCAGCCACCAATTCTTTGCTAAGCCCTTGAGCTGGTAAGCAGCGAGCATCACTCTCTGGTCGTCCGTAATCCCTGAGTAAGAAAACATCTCCTCAATGGTAATCTGCCAGTCATCCAAAATCATGAAATCTGCTTGCCCATCATAGGTAGGGCGTCTCAGTCGCTGAAAACTGTGATATGAACGTCATGTCCGGGGAACACAACCAAAGGCACGGGAGGAGCAGGAGGGGCAGGAACAGCTACCCCCTCAGCGGGGTCCTGAGCTCTCGGGGTCTGTCCTGCCACCACTGCTACAAGGGACTGAATCTGAGCCTGCATAGCCACTACCTGCCTCGATAACGCCTCATTACTCTGCCGCAGGCTTTCTACCAACGCATCGCTATGCGCTCCTGACGTCTCACCCTCGGATTGGGGGGTCGATCTCGTCGCAGGACGTCTCGCCATCCTAAAATCGCACAAACTTTAGACAAACCTAGCCCATCAGCTAGAACAAAACTACCGTACAACAAACACACTTAAATATGAACTTCAACTGCTAAAACTTGCTCTGGGAGTTGTTTTTACCATGATGATATTATGCTTAACCTAAGATGGTTCACCACCATCATACTAACTCATGTGCCTAACCATGATGCATGTATTTGTATTCTTTTTGACTCAAAACCATGTGTGTGCATATGTCATCTTGCAAATCTTTAGCTTGGCACGTTGTGCTTATGAAATGTTATGCTATGCATGATGTGCTATGCATTCTAAAAAGGCCTTAGTGCATGCCATGGGCGGCATACACATGAAAATGTTATGCATCCCATACTACATAACATTCCCATGCAACGAAAAGGAAAACGTGCTAGCCGCATTCATGTGGTGAGGTTATGCATCCCATACTACATAACCCTCACATGTTGCCTCCTATGGTGGATCCATATACAAACACATATTATGCATCTCATACTACATAATAGGCCCCGTATACTTCTTTATGCTCATGAGTGTAGTGTTCGTGCTTTAGCCAAGACGTGTTGATGACATATCGGTGTGTGTATGGTATGACGCTAACCACTAATGCAGACAAGGGAAAGGTTGCCCGACCATTTGTCAAGCAACCTCCCTCTGATACCAACTGTCACAACCCGCATTTTCTCAACGAAAAAATCGTATCAGAGCAGGAGAAAACACGTGCCGTGATGCCACGTCGTGCAGCGGATAACTGCACACACTCAGGCAAAACTCTAGACCTTAGATTTTTAAGGAAATCGTTTGATTAAGTGTGAAAGAAAGTCAGTTATGTTGAATGGTCGTATCCCCCGACACGGTGGATCAGCTAGTCCACAGTTTAAATTATATCTATACGCAGCAGAAAATACTTCGGTTCAATTAAGTTGACACCCCTAAATGAGCATGAGTGTCCCCGGGGGACGCTCATGGTATGCACGACTCTAAGGTAATATAGTAGGTACGAAGATAGTGTTTTACGCTGAGGAAAATAGTGTCTTTGTTTTAGAAAACATGTTATGCATGAGGTACATGTAGAAATACTTTTAGGTTTTAAAATATCTAACATGCAACCTAGCATAAATCCTTCCCAGAAGCAAGTAACCAACACATAAAATAGGCAAAAACAGCAGTTTACGTCATACCCAGCATCGCAAGAGCCACCATGTGCGTCAACAACCTGACATGAACCCACTGGCCAGTATGTATGTTTATACAGAAAAGTAAAGGACTACCTCACAAAACGGGGATCAGCTATCTCAGCTACCCAAGAGGCCACCAACAAGCCCCTCCAAAAGAACTAGCCGCTGAACTGGCTACAACCTGGACCTGAGGCATCCAAGAAAAGAACACCTCAGCAAGGAAACAATTAAAAGTAAAATAGAGCTATAGATTAATGAGCAATAAGAAGAAGGTTTACCAATCCGGCAACAAACTGCTATAAGCAAAAGATAAGGGGTGACAATAAAAAGAGAGTACTGTCTAGAGCACAGCAGAGCACACCAACTGCGAGCAATAAAACCATTATGCCCTACCAAAAGAGTCTGTAACAGCAACAAGACATATACATATATGCCAAAAGAAAAGAAAGCATAAACAGGAAGGGTACTAACAGTCCTAACACGTGGGTAAGTGGCAGTGGTGAAAAACATGGATCTGAATACATAACCAAAAATCAGATCCAAAGAGGGCTAAGGGGTCAAACAGTGGCAGCTTTAGGGTCCCACACACACCAACCCAAGCCGGGGCAAAGGCGGTGGCCACAACTCTCCACATAAAACCACCCCTCCAGAGGCCACCAAACTCCACACCTCCCACAACCCAAGAGTCGACATGCAGAAACTAGCCGAACACCCAATGTCCCCCTAGGGAAAAGGTCACACTAACAATCCTAAGAAACACACGAACCAAGGCAAGAACGTCGGGACCAACCGACGCGGCCTTGCACGCCTAACCCGAACCAGCCCGAGTCTTTCTGACCCCAAAAAAGCGCGCACCCATTGTTGACATGATATGTCGACACGACGACCGACAAGCCGGTGTCGACACAAGGTGTCGGCACCACTGAGGCTGGTGTCGACACCAAGTGTCGACACCTCTGCTGCTGGTGTCGACACCAAGTGTCGACACCACAGCTGCTGTTGTCGACACCAAGTGTCGACACCTGTGCGCTGGTGTCGACACCACAGCTGCTGGTGTCGACACCAAGTGTCGCACACCTCTGCTGCTGGTGTCGACACCAAGTGTCGACACACACACTACTGCTGTCAACACCAAGTTGTTCGACACCACCTGCTGCTGGTGTGACACCAAGTGTCGACACCGCAGCTGCTGGTGTCGACACCAAGTGTCGACACCTCTGCTGCTGGTGTCGACACCAAGTGTCGACACCACCTGCTGCTGGTGTCGACACCAAGTGTCGACACCACCTGCTGCTGTGTCGACACCAAGTGTCGACACCACCATCTGCTGTGTCGACACCAAGTGTCGACACCACTGCCACTGTGTGTGCGACACCAAGTGTCGACACCACCAGCTACTGGTGTCGACACCAAGTGTCGACACCACTGCTAGTCGGTGTCGACACAAAGGTGTCGACACCCCGACTGGCCACCAGCTCTAAACCCAGCAAACAACCAAAACGAGAACGAGGCCTCTCTCTAGAGTTTCATCATCCATCGGCAATAGCAACTACTCGACCTGAACCGAACCAAAACTGTCCCTAATAAACACAACCCCTCAGGAAATCTGAGATTTAACGGGAACGTTTCTATACTAGCCACGGTATGATCGGGAACGAACCCTAACGTACACCTAAGATCTAAGCAGGAAAGAGATAAAATTTAAACAAAAGATGAAAAGCTCCCCTATGACAACGATGAGGGATCATCACTTGCCTAATACCAGAAAACTGGTCGGTCGGCGGCCTCCCCCGCTCTTGGATCTAGCCGCAGAGCAGCAAGCTGAGGAGCAGAAAGAATGCAGATCCAGGCGAGGGCAGTCCAGATACACTCTCGAAATCGAATTTCGACCAATAAATCTCCAGGAATCGGCGTCTGAAGGCTAGAGTAGTCCGGCGGTTCTCTTCCTCTCGCACAGGCGGCGGCTTCTTCCAAGCAGAGAAAAAGAAAGACAAATGAACCGAGCCCTAATTCTAACCTAAGGCTATATATACACAGCAGTTTAATAATAAACAATCAACATATTAATTACTTACACGCAAAAAATCAAAACAACACGAGACCCGAAACATCTCGGAAAATGACGAAATTCACGTCGCAGCTAAAAACCCACGCTATGAACGCAACTGCGAAGTCGAAATTAGCATTCGACGAACAAAACCCGGGATATCACCACCTGAAGCCAAAACACAAGCATTCCCTAAGAGGCCCAACCGAGTCATCAAACAGACTCCGGCTAGATGGTGAATCTTGCTAACAGGCTACAAACAGGCTACACAGGGAACCCTAAGAGCTAAGACCACGCTCTACGACGGCAAAAAGCCGGAAATACGCCATCGTAACGCCAGCCAAAGATCAAACAAAACACAGAAAAAACAGGGGGCGTTACAACCACCGGCTGCCCAGCTAGCGCAATATTTTGGAGGCCGAGGACGTGGATACCAGGGAGGGGATCGTAGACAAGATTGGGAGCATGTGTATGCTTTGGACCTGGCGTAGCCTCGGAACCCAGAGCAGGTCATAACAGGTATGCCCAGATGTTTAATTGTTTAAATAGAATCCCCTTTCTCAGTTGTCAAATTTGTAGAACTGCACTAGGTAGAATAAATAGGAAAGAAAACCTGTTATAGAATACTAAGACATTTAGCCGTCCTAGGTATAGTCTTCATCAGCGGCAAGCCCGCCTATACTCTGTTGGACACGGATGCTTCGCACTCGTTCGAGCGTTGGAGTCCTTCCTGGAAGGAGTGGAGCGGTTCACAGGCCTGATGAGGAGGGTGCGTCTACCCGACGCATTGGAGCTATTAACCTCTGCCAACTGTGCAACATGGAGGAGGAGATTGGAGGAAAGTCATTCGAGGTATCAGCAATGGTCCTAAATATGCCAGTCTTCGAGCAGATCCTGGGCATGACATGGTTGCACTGGAACCATGCCCAGATTTATTTCCAAGCAAAGTGGGTCACCGTGAGGCACGGGGACTCCGTTATTATCATCGAAGGTATAAGGTCTGCCTCTCGTATACTCTTATCTTCAGTACGGGACGTTAAGGCCCATCTGCAGGGAGAGGAGGTTTATCAGATTCTATTTGAGATGGCGGAGGCCAAGGAGTCTATGGCAGACATCCCGGTGGTGCGAGATTTCGCTGACGTCTTTCCAGAGAAACTGCCAGGACTACCTCCGCACCGGGAGCAGGACTTCCAGATACAGCTTGTGCCGGGGGCCAAGCCGGCATCTAGGGCCCCTTACCGGATGGCCCCGAAAGAGTTGACAGAGTTCCGAAGTAAGTTGCAGGAACTAGTAGAGGTAGGGTTTGTCCGGGCAAGCTATTCGCCGTGGGGAGACCCAGTGCTATTTGTCAAGAAGAAGGACGAAAGTCTTCGCTTGTGTATTGATTATCGAGCGCTGAACAGACTGACGGTCCGGAATACATACCCGCTGCCACGGATTGATGAGTTGTTTGATCAACTGGAAGAAGCACATTTCTTCTCGAAACTTGACTTGAGGTCAGGTTATTATCAGCTACAGATTCGAGAGGAGGACATTCTGAAGACCGCCTTCAGTAGTAGGTACGGACTGTTCGAGTTTATAGTGATGCCCTTCGGGCTCACTAATACGCCGTCAACTTTTACAATAGCCTCATGAACAGTGTATTCGAGGAGTATTTAGATGTATTCGTCATCGTATTTATTGACGACATCCTCATCTACTCAAGGACGGAGGAAGAGCATACACGACACCTGACTTTTTCTCTATAGAGGCTACGGGAACACTAACTGTATGTGAAGTTCAGCAAATGCCAGTTTTGGCTAAAGGAGGTGGCCTTCTTAGGTCATATCATCAGCGGTGCAGGGTTGGCAGTAGACCTGGCCAAGGTTCGGGCAATTTAGGATTGGCCACCGTTGAAGACAGCCACAGATATACGGAGCTTCCTAAGACTTGTCGGATATTACCAGAAGTTCGTCGAAGGATTCTCTCGAATTTCACTCCCTCTTACATCCCTGACAAAGAAGTAATCCCCGTTCATTTGGACGCCACAGTGCGAGGCAGCCTTTGTGGAGTTGAAAGGTCGGCTTACCTCGGATCCCATTCTCGCTCTTTCGTCGAGAAGGGAGGGATTCCAGGTGTACACAGACGCATCCTACCAGTGGATGGGTGTCGTTCTGATGCAGAACAGGAACATAATATCCTACGCCTCCCGACAGCTGAAGAGACATGAGAAGAACTATTCGCTGCATGATTTGGAGATGGGTGAAGTGATCTTTGCTCTGAAGATTTGGCGACACTACCTCTACGAGGTTCACTATGACATCTTCTCCGACCACAAGAATTTGTGAGATATGTGGACACACAGAAGGAAATCAACATCAGACAGATACGTTGGGTGGAGTTCCTGTCAGATTACCAGTACACCATGCACTACCATCCCGGCAAGGTGAACGTGGTGGCAGATGCTCTGAGCCAAAGAGGAGATACCTCGGGGAAGGGACCACAGCTGATGTCCATGGAGCTAGTCCGGTCTTTTAGATATATGCAGATATCCATAGTATCCGAGAATGATCCAGAGTTGTACCTTGAGTATCTACCATCGATGGTCGCCATAGATGATATTCGGGACCGCATCCGGGACGGACAGAAGATAGATGCATGGGCAGAGCCCATATTCCAAGCCTTGAAGGAGGGTTCGACGAGATATTATTCACTGAGGGATGGATTGCTATGTTTTAGAGGCAGGGACTACATACCCGCAGGAGGTCAGATTCGGGAGGACATTATGGCGGAAGCACATTGTAGCAGATATTCTATACACCCGGGGATCACCAAGATGACGCTTGCAGACTTGAAGAAGATGATGTTCTGGCCGGGGATGAAGAAGGACATTACATTCTTCGTGACTCATTGTGAGGCATGCCAGCTAGTGAAGGCAGAGTGCAGAAACCCCGCGGGATTGCTACAGCCACTTCCGGTGCCGGAGTGGAAATTTGAGGACATTGCGATGGATTTCATTCATGGTCTTCCCCGATCACGGATGGGAAATGATTCGATTTGGGTCATTGTCGATCGGCTGACGAAGGTTTCCAGATTCATCCCGATCAGAAAAGATGACTTGGTTGGGGTACTAGTACGGAGATTTGTAGAGTAGTTCAATCGTTACCACGGGGTTCCCAGGACGATCGTGTCAGATCGAGATGGTCGGTTCACATCCAGGGAGTGGAAATCTGTGTAGGCTTACTTAGGCACGCGACTGACCTTTAACACAGTATTTTATCCCCAGATGGATGGGCAGACAGAGTGCACCAACCCGACATTGGAGGACCTCCTAAGGCTATACATTCTGGATCGAAACGAACCTTGGTGAGAAGCTTTTACCACTGGTCGAGTTCTCCTATAACAAACTACCAGTCCAGCATAGGGATGGCTCCTTATGAAGCCTTGTACGTAAGGAAATGTAGGACTCCACGTTCATGGATTCAGGAAGAGGATCCGAAGGAGTTGTGATCGAAATTTATCGACGACACCGAAGCTCAGGTTAGACTGATACGGGATAGAATGATGGAAGCGCAGAGCCGACAGGCTAAGTACTACGACGCTCGACACCGTCATGTAGAGTTTCAGGTGGGAGACCGGGTTTTCCTGAAGATCCGACCCATGCACGGAGTTTCACGGGTGCGTGGTCGGAATAAGAAGCTCAGCCCTAGGTATATGGGCCCTTACAGGATCCCGGAGCGGATCGAGCCCCTAGCTTACAGGCTGGAGTTGCCACCGGAACTGACGGGTTTACATGACGTGTTCCATATTTCTTCACTCAGGAGGGCTCTACTATGCCCGGAGCAGCAGATTTCGACCACAGATGGGTCCAGTAGCCTCAGACCGGTCAGTTCACTTGGAGCCGGTTCGGATCGATGACAGAGGAGTACGGATCTTGCGTCGCAAGAAGGTTCCGTTAGTCAAAGTTCTATGGAGAAACCACGACCAGGAGGAGCATACCTGGGAACCGCAGGACCTGATGCGACAAAAGTACCCAGAGCTGTTCAGTCAGGTATGCCTCACAACCTCTCAAGATGTTCAATTTACTTTCCTATTTTAAACTAGTAGGGCTACTCTAGGAAAAGTAGAGGCTAATCTTTTGTTTATTGGGATCTTGGCCTTGCTAATTGCGCGAATTAGTCATAGATTTAGGTTTCCCTTTAAACCCCACTTAGCAAACATGGCGTCGAGATGTAACCTTTCACTTCCTATGGGATGTTACAAGCTTCCTTTTCTTCGATAGAAATTCCCGTAGGCTTAACCTTGATTTCGGGGACGAAATCTTTGTTTTGTTTATTGGGATTTGTAATATCCCATTTCCAACTAGACCCCTAAGAGTGGTTTTTGGCCATGACTAGGTCATGACAAAACCTAAGGAAGCTAAAAGGGCCAAGTGATAGAAGGACAATGTGAGAATCACCCTGGCCTGCCTATGTCACAACCACATCACCAAACCTAGGGTTTGACCTTAGGGCTTCACCATGACACCATGACCCCACCACAACATCACTAACCAATCAGAGGGTCCACTAGGGCCTTAAGGGTCCATTGGAGTGATGCATGTTATTCGGCAAGCGCACCGGTCGCACAAGTAATAAAGTTTTGGGAATAAATCCCCAAGTGTCGGTCTCTTGAGGAATGCAATTAGCGTAGAACGGCAACAATACCGAGAATATCGTTATGAGAGTTAAAATAGAACAAAAAGGGAATAGCGGACTAGGGAGATTGTGGATGTTTGATCTATTGAACTAGTAAAAGCTATGAGGGTCGAAGGCACCGCTTCGCAAGGTGAAGTGGGTTTGTCGGCCGCAATGCCGAACTTCAGTTGGGCGAGTGGAAGGGAAGCTAATGGATTGCAGCGTTCTTATGTGGATTGCAATCGGACAAGGCACGGGAATGAAGTGGATGTTGGGGTGAGCGAGGCGCATTCACAGACAGAACTCACAAGCATAAGAAGGAGACTAACATTCGATTATCTATAAAGTAAACTTGATGTTCAGGGATGGAAATGTTCATTACACTGCTCAAAACATTCATAATACAGAGGAAGGGGAAGAGGAGTAAACCAAAAGAGAATGAAGATCCACCGCGGGTCGTGGCCGGAAGTAGCGAGTTGTCAATCCACTTCCGGGCTCAGTCCAAGGAGGCTTCCGGTACCAACGATCTGTCACCTCGAAGGCCTTTAAGTCCGTTCTCTTGGTTATCTACTTCACCAACTCTGTAGGAAAGCTTGGAGTTGAGTCATCAATGGCCGAGAGCTTCGCCGTAGTGTTGAAAAGCTTCGGAGTAGTTGGAAATGGCTTCCCGATGAAGGTGTAAGTGATGGAGCAGCTGGAGAAGTGAAAAGGCGATTCCCGCGCACTCTCCGATCGCAGCAAATGACAGGCGTTGACCTAAAATGCGGAGCAGGGCCTTATATACGGAGGCAGCAGAAGCAGTGCGCACGATCAGTGGCGCACGACCAGTGGTCGTGCGCACTGTAGGTCGATGATCGTGCGGCTTTTCCAAATAAACCTGCAACCAGGACAAGAAGCATCAGCATATAACCGCACGAGCAGTGGCGCACGACCAGTGGTCGTGCGCACTATGGCCAGTGCTCGTGCGATTACCGAGACAGGGTTATGAAAAAGGGGGTGTAATGCGCACGAACACTGTATCAGCAGGTCATGCGCAGTAAGTCTAGTGGTCGTGCGCAGTATTCCTGGATCGTCGGAGTCTCCCGAGCAGTTCCGGAGCACGCACACGACCACTGTACCAGCAGAAGGGGCAGAAAGGCCACCAGAACGTGCACACCACATCCCCGAGATAGAGCTAAAGAATAACAACAAAATGGAAACACAGAAAGCACACAGAAGCGGGCCTACAGTGCACTTAATCGTGAAATAGGTACATAAGCACAAATAAGCAATAAAGGCTCTCAAGTGTAGTGCTAAGACGATAAAACTAGCCCAGATGAGTCCAAAAATCAGTGTAAAATGTGGACTCATCATGGAGTCAACCCAAACTGGCCAATTTGACCTAGGACCACCATATGCCTAAATTGGGCAAGGTGCCCTAACAAAGGGCAGTTGACGTCTAATGTGCCCAACCAACCTTGCCCAGGTCTTCCTAGACCTAAAGTGAGGTCAATGGGTCATTAAGGACACATTGGGTCTAGTCCTGGAGGCCAAGTTGACTCAAGTCAACTCTAGCCCCTAATCTGGTCAAAGTGCCCTTACCAAGGGTCAAGTGACCTCCAAGGTGCCAATTCAACCATACCAAACCCACATAGACCTTAGGGGAAGCCATGGGGTCACCAAGGTGTAACGCCCCGAAACTCAAGGGAGCAAAAGGGGGACGTTTTGGGCCAGTTTGGGTTCTGGCAGCAGGCACATGGCCTGTGATACGGGCGTGTCCCAGGGCGTGTCAAGCGTGTGTCGACACTTAGCCGCGAAGACGTTGAGATTTACTCGACGATTCGTCGAGAGTGGGCACATGGCCTGCGACACGGGCGTGTCGCAGGGCGTGTCGACCCGTATCGACACTTAGCCGTGGAGTCGTCGAGATTCTCTCGACGATTCGTTGAGACATGACACACGGCCTGCGACACGGGCGTGTTGCAGGGCGTGTCGACCTGTCTCGACGATCGTCCCGGGGAGTCGTCGAGATTTGCTCGACGATGCGTCGAGACAAGGCACACGACCTAGGACACGGGCGTGTCCAAGGCCGTGTCATCAGGTTGACGATTTTCGCTCGACGAAATGTCGAGACCGTGTACACAGCCTGGGGTCCAGGCGTGTCAAGGTGACACGGGTAAGGACACGGGCGTGTCCTAGAACACGTGCAGTGCTCGGGTTGAAAATGGGGAAAAATCATGGGGTACACGGCCGGCCACACGGCCGTGTGAGGTGGAACACGGGCATGTCAGCTCGAACACGGGCGTGTTCAATACCCGTGTGAGGTTCCAGGAGATTCGATTTTGACGGCGAATGAGGCACACGGCCCTGGACACGGGCGTGTGCCAGGCCGTGTTCGGTCCAGATTGGGCATTTCAGCCCCGAATCGAAGCCGTTCATTTCTTTAACTGAAGATCCAACGGCTGGGGGTTGTTCCTGAGAGGATATACCCGTGAGTGGACTTGGAAAACCCTCACTTTTCATACCTTATCATCTTTCTAAATCCTTGGATAGAGAGGAGAGCCAAGGGAGGAAGAAGGAGCTAGATCCGCCATTGGAGGAGCTTCGGAGCTCCGAATCGCAAGCCGACTCCGGATCCACGGAGGCAACGCTAGTGCGGTGATTTCCATCCGATTACTTTTCAATGGCGCCAAAGAGGAACTCAAGGGTAACGATCCTCATCTTGAGCACGAATAGCTCTCTTTCCTAGCATAGGAAGCCCGCTCTCGCGAGTTTGCGGAGAGTTGGAGGCGTTCCTTCGGGTAGATATGTGAAGTCCCCGTTGTTTAGAGTCCGTATGCGAGAACGGACATAGGCATGATGTGTGAAGCCTACCCGGACATGTTAGTCTGGATCGGCGATGTTGCATTGCATAAGGCCGGAGAAGACTCCGTGCTATTGGTTGTTTTTCGGGTTTTCTACGCGGTAGATTGCAGCAGGGAGCCTTGGGGACTAACCCAAAGGTGCACCCGGAAAACTGGGCGGATACGAGATCTTGCCAACTTGGTGGCCTAAGAGCCAACTTGAACATAACCGAGATATGTGACTTGTGATGGAATGGGACACGGTGGAAGTTTGACCCGCGCAAATGGCTTAAATTGTCGTTGCGATGTGAGCACGGGTTAGATGGAACCGTACCCGCTCTATGTCGTTCGGTTAAAGAGACCTAAGGTTACGTTGCACTTGTCGTTGGCATAGATGTGAGTCTTCGGCGGTCAATGGCTTAAATTGTCGTGACCCAGGCCAGGAAGACAAATTGCTCATAGGTTTGGCCGTCCAAGTGGCGGTGGTGAGTCCAGAATGTCAATGGCTTTAATTGACGTGACATCGACCGGTTCACCGAGAATGTGCCCTGAGAGCACGGGGCGTGTGGCCGTGCGAGCCAACGTCTGTGATGAAATGGCTATATATATACATTGCTCGCTTATGCTAATGAAATGCAGGGAAGGAGCATCGCCGCCCCGAGTTGGGGGCGGGATCGTTATAATTTGGTCAAATTGCTGACCGTTGCCTTGTTTTCGCCACCGTGCGGTGGTTTGTTTGCTTGCAGGTGCAGCTGGACCAAGCGGTCAATAGCGGGCTAAAGCCCTTTTTGCGAAGCCGGCCCTCGAAGGCCCAAATGGAAGTGTTTACTGTTTTATTCATGTATGACCGGCCTGCGTGCCGTGGTTTGTAAAACATGTAATATTCAAGTGAAACATTTTGTAAGGCCTTAAGGCTTGTTTTGGGTATTTTGTATAACATTCCTATTTTGTATTAGTGGACATTCGTGCTTTGATGCTGGGTTCTTGTTTACAACTTTTATAAACTACTTCCGCTAGAAAGCTCTGTGTAGGACGTTGAGATTGGTTGGATGGTTTCCATAAGTAACCACCCGGTCTGTCTGTGACATACGGCGTCGGGCCCCGGCCGGACCTACTGCTTTATGCTATGTGACGGATAGGGGGTGTTACAATTTGGTATCAGACTACTGGTTTTGGTTGGGCTTAAACTGAATTCGTTGGAGAATTCTTTTTAAGGGGTGGTGAGCACATTGTGTGCGTCATCGTAATAACAGTAAAAAGAACCCATGAATGTCCACTTAGGAATGAAAATACTCGTGTTTGAGGAACCTGCGTGTTCCTATAATTGCTGTTTGCAATTTATGTGGTCGCTTAACGGTGTTTTGTACCACTATAGGTGACCAGAAGTGGTGTTGGGCCGTCAGAACGCCGAGTTTCTGAGGCTAGTAGTGCACCGGATGTTGCTCCCGCAACACCTCTGTCGGCCGAGAATATTCGATTGGTGGCTGAAGCGGTGTTGGCCGTGATTAATGCGCAGCCTGGATGGCAGACGCAGCAGCCCGCTCCTGTGATGGAGCAAGTACCTCTTCAAGAGGCTGAGCCGAGAAGAGTGGAGCAAGTGGTTGTGGAACCAATAGTGCCAAGGAGGGCAACTGAGAGGCAGCTAAAGGATGTAATGAGCTTTAACCCTCCGTTATTCTCGGGGTTGGGAACCCCATCTCAGGCTGAAGACTGGCTCTCCAGGGTGAAGAGAGTCATGACAGCAACGGAGATGGAGGAGTGGCAAATGACCACCATCGCTACGTTCCTTTTGGACGGTGAAGCGAGAATGTGGTGGGAAGGATTGGAGCTGCATCATTTGAGAGGTAGACAACTTGTAGACGTTCCGATGGAAGAGTTCTCGGGATTATTCTTGGCTAGATACCTCCCTGCGACGCAGAAGATAGCGTTGGAGAATGAGTTGCTAAAGTTGGTCCAGGGTGAGAGGAGCGTGGATGAATATCTCCACGAGTTTACTCGTCTGAGTCGTTATGCTAGCTCCACCATCATGGATGAGGAGCGCAAGACTAATCGCTTCTATGAAGGGTTGAGAGATGAGTTGAGATTATTACTCTCGGGGCCGATGACGCAGGGTTTCTTAACCTTGGTCAATACTGCCCGGTCCTTGGAGAAGGACATGAAGAACGTACAAGCAAAGAAAAGCTTGGGTGAGAAGAAATCTGAATTCAAAGTGCCGATTACTTCAAAGTCCGACTATCGGAGGTCTTTCAAGAAGCATAGGACTTCGGGTCCAGCTCCTTCTGGTGCTTCTGGGGCGACTACGAGTCGGACCCCGGGCGCGTGTTTTACATGTGGAAAGACGGGGCATTTCGCCCGTGATTGTTGGAGCGGACGTCCTAAGTCCGAGAGGAGGCCGGGAGCTACTTATGAAGAAAAGGGAAAGGCGGTGGAGTCGACCGCATCACATTATGCTCCGGCCCAACCAAGGGTCTACAATCTTGGCCAACAGGAGGCCATTAAACAGGCTGATGTGGTGACAGGTACGGTTTACTTAATAGCAAGTCAATTTCTTTAAATACTTGTTATGCACATGTTACCTTACCACTGCTTGTTTAGGATTTGTATTGATTTGTGAAAATCCGGCACGAGCACTCTTCGATACGGGAGCTTCACACTCCTTCTTGTCCGAAGGATTTATATCACGCATCGGAGTCCCTCCTTCGATGATGAAGGATAAGTTGGATGTGTTGTTGCCCAATGGGTGTTCGATGCGAGCGGATAGGATCTGCGATGTTAAGATTCATATTGGGGAGCAGGAGTTCGACATGCGGGCGTCTTTACTTCTGTTAGTGGAGTTCGACGTCATATTTGGCATGGACTGGCTCTCGGAGCAGCAGGCCCATATAGATTGCGGTAGCAAGGAAGTTAAGCTGGGAGCAAGTCGTGAGATGACTTTTACGGGCTTAAAGGGGTCGAGCAAGACGTTGATGTCTGCTCTTCAGGTGGTGAAGGCGGTTCGTGCTGGAGCAGAACTGTTCTTTACACTAGTGGAGGTTGCAAAGCCGAAGCCCGCGTTGGATTGTATTTCAGTGGTATCAGAATACCCTGATGTGTTCCCCGCAGATCTTCCTGGAGCCCCGCCTCAGCGGGAGATAGATTTTACGATCGAGCTAGTGCCAGGTGCAAAGCCTGTGTCACGATCTCCGTATCGGCTAGCGCCTAAGGAAATGGCGGAGCTGAAAGTTCAACTGCAAGAGTTGTTGGAGCAAGGGTATGTGCGCCCGAGTTCTTCGCCTTGGAGCGCACCGGTCCTCTTTGTTAAGAAGAAGGACGGAAGCTTGAGGCTATGTATTGATTATCGAGAGCTAAACAAGCTGACGGAGAAGAACAAGTACCCGATCCCCCGGATTGATGATCTTTTTGATCAGTTAGTCGGGTCGACGGTGTACTCGAAGTTAGATCTAAAGGCTGGGTACTATCAGCTGCGGATAAGGGAGAGTGATATCCCAAGACAGCGTTTAGTACGAGATACGGGCATTATGAGTTTACGGTCATGCCGTTTGGGCTGACTAATGCGCCGTCAGTGTTCATGGATTTGATGAACAGGACGTTCAGGGAGTACTTGGACCATTTCGTGATCGTCTTCATCGACGATATTTTGGTGTACTCGCAAAGTGAGGAAGATCACTTCAAGCATCTTCATTTGGTGTTGGAAATGCTAAGGAGAAATCAGTTGTATGCCAAGTTCTCGAAGTGCGAGTTTTGGCTATCCTCAGTGGCGTTCCTCGGGCATATAGTAAGTGGAGAGGGTATTGCTGTGGATCCGGCGAAGATTGTTGCGATACGGGAGTGGCCTGAGCTCGCTACTGTAGCGGAAGTCCGGAGTTTTCTGGGGCTTGCCGGCTATTATAGGCGCTTCGTAGAGAAATTCTCGCGGATAGCGTTACCTCTCACTACATTGACGAGGAAGGAGCATAAGTTCGTTTGGACGCCGGAGTGCGCACGAGCTTTTGAGGAGTTGAAGTGTCGGTTGACCACGGCGCCTGTGCTGAGTTCGCCATGTGGGACCTAAGGCTATGAGATATATAGTGATGCTTCAGGCAGCGGTTTGGGTTGCGTGCTACTGCAGCACGGAAGCGTGGTAGCTTATGGCTCGAGACAGCTAAAAGTGCACGAGAGGAATTATCCGGTCCATGACTTGGAGTTAGCGGCCGTGATTTTTGCCTTGAAGCTGTGGAGACACTACTTGTACGGTGTGAAGATTGATATCTACACCGATCACAAGAGCCTGAAGTATCTTATTGATCAGAAAGATCTGAATATGCGGCAGCGTAGGTGGATGGAGTTCCTGGGGGACTATACCTTTAAGATCCACTACGTGCCTGGCAAAGGGAATGCGGTTGCGGACGCGTTGAGTCGCCGAGCCCCAGCTCAAGCCAATTGGCTATCGGTGCATGATGAGCGGTTGGTGCGGGAGTTGGAGGAGTTGGAGATTATTTGTGTGGATAGACAATCAAGTGCTGAAGCAGTTCTGAATTGGACTGAAGTCCAATATGACCTGGCTGATCGTATTCGGCAGGCTTTGGATATGGATGCTCTTATGAAGCAGTTCATGATAGAGGCTCTGGATGGGTCAAATTCCCAATTCGTCGTGGAGGACGGATTGCTTTGGAAAGACGGTCGTTTGTGCGTCCCAAGTGTGGGCAATTTGTGGGTGGAGTTGTTGTACGAGGCACACCATACCAAGTACTCGATTCACCCGGGGAGCACGAAGATGTACCGTGATATGAAGAAACTATTTTGGTGGCCGGGTTTGAAAAAGGCGGAGTGCCAAAAGCCGGGAGGATTTCTTAAGTCCTTGCCTATTCCGGAGTGGAAATTTGACGACATCTCTATGGACATTGTGCATGGTTTGCCAAGGTCGCAAAAGGGGAACGACGCCATTTGGGTGGTTGTTGATCGTTTAACGAAGGTGTCGCATTTTATTCCGCATAGGAAGGATGACCCGGTGGAGAAGTTGGCAAAGCTTTATGTGGATAACATAGTACGGCTTCATGGTGTGCCCCGCAGCATCGTGAGTGACCGAGATGGGCGGTTCACGTCCAATGATTGGAGGCTGGTGCAACAAATGTTGGGAACAAAGTTGAAATTCAGCACAGCCTTCCATCCGCAAACGGATGGGCAGACCGAGAGGGTCAATCGAACCATGGAAGACATGCTCCGCGTGTGTGTCTTGGATTTTGGAAAGCAGTGGGAAGACCACCTTTATTTGGTGGAGTTCGCATACAACAATAGCTACCAAGCGAGTATTCAGATGGCGCCTTTCGAGGCCCTATATGGTAGGAAATGTGGCACGCCGTTGTCTTGGTTAGAAACGGGTGAGTCAAAGTTGTATAAGCGATCGGAAGTGGAGGATGCTACTTCTTTGGTGAGAACTATTCGGGAGAGGTTGCTTATCGCTCAGGACCGGCAAGCAAAGTACTATAATGCCAAGCACAGGAATGTGTAGTTCGCTGTGGGCGATTATGTATACTTAAAGATCAAGCCGTTCAAGGGTGTCTCGCGGGTGCGGCGATTGAAAAAGCTAAGCACAAGATACCTTGGACCATTTGAGGTTCTGGAGCGAGTTGGGGAAGCGGCCTATCGGTTGAAGCTTTCAGTGGAGCTTAGTGGTTTACATGATGTATTCCACATTTCGGTGCTCCGGAAGGCGGTACAAGAGCCTACGCAAGTGATCGCGGTCGATCAAGTGCCGGTGGATAGTGGACTAACGATAAAGGTCAAGCCCGTGCGGATTGAGGACTCGGAGGTCAAGCGGCTACGCAATAAAGAGATCAGGATGGTCAAGGTCCGGTGGGACAATTGCGGTCGTGAGGAGCTCTCTTGGGAGCGAGAGAAGACTATGCTTGACGAGTATCCGGAGTTGTTCCGCTCCGGTACAAATTTTGGTTTTGTACGTGTCTTTCCTTTATGTAATTTCGTGGGTGAAATTCTTTTAAGAGGGGGAGAGTTGTAACGCCCCGAAACTCAAGGGAGCAAAAGGGGGATGTTTTGGGCCAGTTTGTGTTCTAGCAGCAGGCACACGGCCTGGGACACGGGCGTGTCCCAGGGCGTGTCAAGCGTATGTCGACACTTAGCCGCGAAGACGTCGAGATTTACTCGACGATTCGTCGAGAGTGGGCACACGGCCTGCGACACGGGCGTGTCGCAGGGCGTGTCGACCCGTGTCGACACTTAGCCGTGGAGTCGTCGAGATTCTCTCGACGATTCGTTGAGACATGGCACACGGCCTGCGACACGGGCGTGTCGCAGGGCGTGTCGACCTGTCTCGACGATCATCCCGTGGAGTCGTCGAGATTTGCTTGACGATGCGTCGAGACAAGGCACACGGCCTAGGACACGGGCGTGTCCAAGGCCGTGTCATCAGGTTGACGATTTTCACTCGACGAAATGTCGAGACCGTGTACACGGCCTGGGGTCCAGGCGTGTCAAGGTGACACGGGTAAGGACACGGGCGTGTCCTAGAACCCGTGCAGTGCTCGGGTTGAAAATGGGGAAAAATCATGGGGTACACGGCCGGCCACACGGCCGTGTGAGGTGGAACACGGGCATGTCAGCTCGAACACGGGCGTGTTCGATACCCGTGTGAGGTTCCAGGAGATTCGATTTTGACGGCGAATGAGGCACACGGCCCTGGACACGGGCGTGTGCCAGGCCGTGTTCGGTCCAGATTGGGCATTTCAGCCCCGAATCGAAGCCGTTCATTTCTTTAACTGAAGATCCAATGGCTGGGGGTTGTTCCTGAGAGGATATACCCGTGAGTGGACTTGAAAACCCTCACTTTTCATACCTTATCATCTTTCTAAATCCTTGGAGAGAGAGGAGAGCCAAGGGAGGAAGAAGGAGCTAGATCCGCCATTGGAGGAGCTTCGGAGCTCCGAATCGCAAGCCGACTCCGGATCCACGGAGGCAACGCTAGTGCGGTGATTTCCATCCGATTACTTTTCAATGGCGCCAAAGAGGAACTCAAGGGTAACGATCCTCATCTTGAGCACGAATAGCTCTCTTTCCTAGCATAGGAAGCCCGCTCTCGCGAGTTTGCGGAGAGTTGGAGGCGTTCCTTCGGGTAGATATGTGAAGTCCCCGTTGTTTAGAGTCCGTATGCGAGAACGGACATAGGCATGATGTGTGAAGCCTACCCGGACATGTTAGTCTGGATCGGCGATGTTGCATTGCATAAGGCCGGAGAAGACTCCGTGGTATTGGTTGTTTTTCGGGTTTTCTACGCGGTAGATTGCAGCAGGGAGCCTTGGGGACTAACCCAAAGGTGCACCCGGAAAACTGGGCGGATACGAGATCTTGCCAACTTGGTGGCCTGAGAGCCAACTTGAACATAACCGAGTTATGTGACTTGTGATAGAATGGGACTCGGTGGAAGTTTGACCCGCGCAAATGGCTTAAATTTTCGTTGCGATGTGAGCACGGGTTAGATGGAACCGTACCCGCTCTATGTCGTTCGGTTAAAGAGACCTAAGGTTACGTGGAACTTGCCGTTGGCATAGATGTGAGTCTTCGGCGGTCAATGGCTTAAATTGTCGTGACCCAGGCCAGGAAGACAAATTGCTCATAGGTTTGGCCGTCCAAGTGGCGGTGGTGAGTCTGGAATGTCAATGGCTTTAATTAACGTGACATAGACCGGTTCACCGAGAATGTGCCCTGAGAGCACGGGGCGTGTGGCCGTGCGAGCCAACGTATGTGATGAAATGGCTATATATATACATTACTCGCTTATGCTAATGAAATGTAGGGAAGGAGCATCGCCGCCCCGAGTTGGGGGCGGGATCGTTATAATTTGGTCAGCATTGCTGACCGTTGCCTTGTTTTTGCCACCATGCGGTGGTTTGTTGCTTGCAGGTGCAGCTGGACCAAGCGGTCAATAGCGGGCTAAAGCCCTTTTTGCGAAGCCGGCCCTCGAAGGCCCAAATGGAAGTGTTTACTGTTTTATTCATGTATGATCGGCCTGCGTGCCGTGGTTTGTAAAACATGTAATATTCAAGTGAAACATTTTGTAAGGCCTTAAGGCTTATTTTGGGTATTTTGTATAACATTCCTATTTTGTATTAGTGGACATTCGTGCTTTGATGCTGGGTTCTTGTTTACAACTTTTATAAACTTCTTCGGCTAGAATGCTCTGTGTAGGACGTTGAGATTGGTTGGATGGTTTCCATAAGTATCCACCCGGTCTGTTTGTGGCATACAGCGTCGGGCCCCGGCCGGACCTACTGCTTTATGCTATGTGACGGATAGGGGGTGTTACATAAGGACCCCTTAGGGTCAACCCAAATGGTCATGTTGACCCAAGTCAACTCTAGCACCAAAGTGGTCAAAATGCACTTACCAAGGGTCAAGTGACCTCCAAGGTGCCAAGTCAACCCTACCCAACCCTACATAGACCTTAGGGGAGACTAATGAGTCACCAAGGACCCATTGGGGTCAACCCAATGGCCATGTTGACTAAGGTCAACACTACCTTAAGCTTAAGTCAAATTAGCCAAATGGGCTAACGCAAGCTCAAGCACATCTCCCCCACTTGGGCTAACTTTATTTTAATTAATAATAATGATTTATGGGCTGCAAATAGACTAGAATGATGAACAAATTCGGCCATGAGGGGGCAGGAGAGAGAAACTTCCAATTTTCCTTTAATGGAGGAGAGAGAAAATGGAGTAAAGGCCATTCATGCCATGGGGAAGCCAAGGGCCATCCTTTCTTGCTTGATTTATCTCCCCTAACAGCCCTGAGAAGATTAGGAGACTTTCCAGGCTCTTCCACCGGCTGGATGCACTGAACCACCCAGGCCGAGAGGTGGCTTTCAAGGCCATTAATGGCCATTGATGATCTAGCCTCTCCCCTCCCCATCTGAGTCTTTAAACACCTTTAGTGGGCCGAGAGGAAGATTTCCCAATCCTTACCTGAAGAAACCGAGCCTCCCCACTGTGTAGTTGTAGAAACCGAGCGGCGCCGCATTCAAAGATGGCTTTCCGACGTTCGTCTCGACTTCAGGCCGCCGACAAGGTCCTCCTCCATTCCTTCTTTCATGGGTAGATCTTAGGAATCGTTAGGGCCAAGGTTCGGGCTCAATTGAGCCTGTTCCAATTCGAAATTTTCCTGGTTTTTCTGCAAAAACGGAACCTTCGGGATCACCGGAATAGGGCTCTCCGGCGGCTGTGACGCAGCCTGGCGACAGCCACCACCTCAACGGAGGTGATGGTGGCGGTGGCCCGCCGGGGAGGTGGCCGGATCGCCGGCGGCATCGCTTGGAAGGAGCTCCAGGCGGGATAAATCCTGGTCGTCGTCTCAAGGTAGAATATGAACGGATCCCGTCCATCTTGCGCCAAGAGTCGTGCTATATTTGATTTCAAACTATATTATAACATTTTATGATTATTTAATTATGTCACAGATTTTACATTTAATGGTTTTAATGTGTAAAATTACTTGGATGCTATAACAGAAAAAGTGGTCAACATAGAAAATGAAGCCCTTGATGTCTATTCTATTTTAAAATTGATTTCACCCAATTTGGAGTCCTGGTTAGACCACAACACCCATTTTGGTGGGTCCTAAACCTAGGGCTAGGCAGAAATTAAACTGAGTGCCCACACTTCATCCTTGTTCAAAATTAATTGAAATTTTGGCAGGGAGTCTACCCTAGCTATACCTAGGGTTTGTCCAAAATTCAGAATTTTTGGAGAAAATGTTTCTATAGTGTTTAGAAAAATTTAATAATCCATGAATAAATTATTTAGGTGTCCTAAACACCTCAAAATCCCCCAAAATTTGGTTGGGAGGTCTTAGAGGGCATGTTAGGGCTCTGGTAAAATTTTCATCTCATTTGGAGATGTTTTGGTTAGGTATTGATCCAACCCTAGGTTGACCCCTTTTAGGGTTAAATAGGTCAAGCATCCCCTTTGGATTTTGAGTGGTCAAATCACCTCGACAGAGGTTGATATTTTGGCCACTGACTTTATATAGTATGAATCACCCTCCAATGGAATTTGGGGTGGTTAGATGTAGGGTAGCCCTAGAACCCTACGGTAGGTTCCTTAATGTGGATTATTAGGGTTTGAAGATCATAGGGTTAAATGACCTTGGATTGACTTGAAACTTTGTGGAGAGGACCATAGGATTCGTATAGCTCACTGTTTAAAATTTTAGGGAATTTTGAAGCCTTAAACCCCCTCAAAACCCTAACCCTATTTTAGGGAACAAAATTTGTAGCGATAGAAAATGTCACAAAAACTCTTGAAAGGTGATGCGATTTGGGTTGAGTAGTTTTTGGGGTCAGTACAAGATCTGGAAATTTTATTATGAATTTAGGATTATTATTTTGGATACTTCATTAACAAATTGGTAATTTGTAATATTTACTTAAAAATTTATTAGGAAGAAAATACTTGCTAGAAATTGATGAAACATAGCCAGATGACTTATTATTGTGTTTTAAAGCTCTGTGAATTTTTATAGAATTTGTGGATGATTATTTTTAAGGGTTGCTTCATTAAGTATGGTTTCCCATGAAACTTTTAGTTAATTTATTTTGGAGTCTAGCAAACCTCTAAAATTATTATTTTTGTACAATGATCTTTTCTGAACGATATTAAGATTCTGTAATTTTTTTATAATTTTCTGATGAATAATTTTGGTACTTCCTTCTTTACATATAATTAAGGGAAACATTTTGGATAAATTAATTAGAGGTCAAATATTTTCTGAAAAATTATGGAAATTTGTACCTAGCTCTATATCTCTGTTAATTTAATGATCAAAATTTTTGGGTGACCATTACTTGAGTAGATCATATAGTTCATGTTCAAAATTGCCCATGGCCAAACATTTGGGAAAATTCAATAAATATCAAATTAATTAGAAAAATTATGGATCTCTGATTTTAGACTATATTTGTTATGATAAACCTCTGGTAAAATTTATAGTAGATTTGGAAGACAATCCGGAGTACCTCCTTTATACACCTCATATAGCTTAGGGTAGTCTGCATATAGTAAGACCGGAAATTGAACTCGAGTGGGTAGTGAATTTTGGAGAGTTGAATCCTCAGTAGGTTGCTGGTTTGGGTAAATAATGGAGTTCATCATTAGAAGACAGGATTTGTAGAGTGAGAGGTTGATCCAGTGTTAGGTGGTGCTCGGGATCGGCAAAAGATCGTCTTCCCGTAGGGAGGAAGTGTTTAATGCACTAGGGCTAGATTCAGAAAAATTAATTAAGGGTCAGGAAATCGGGTAGCAACCAATAATAATAAGTGCCTTGCGAAAGGGAGCTTTGGGCGTATTCCCATCATAGTTCCTAGTGCCTTCGAGAGCCCTTGAGGGGTATATCTTGGGCAGTCCTGTACTAACGTAAACTGTATATGTGATAAATCTAAAGAGCAACTAGAATAATTAGGGGTTCACATTCACACACCCCGGTGTCTCGAGAAGTTTGTTTGACTCAGTTGATATTTGTGATGGGCAGGATGGCTCGACGAGCTTTGGCTCGGTTGATATATGTGACGGGCGGGATGGTCCGGGGAGCTTTGGCTCGGTACTGATACATAAGGTTGCATGTGCATAAAATTAAAGGTGGTGGGTCTTCAGTATTGGAGGGTCGATGCACCGATGCCAATACTTTGACTCGGCAAGTGTGGGTAGCACTTCTCCAAAAGAAGTCTGGTGTACCAGCCGACAAGAGTACGCAGGAGTCCGCTTAGTACACCAGCATTGAGGCGTACGATAGGTCTGACCGGTTGTGCTTTAATGGTTTAGAGGTGGGCGAGGCCCAACCCACCGCTTTCATCTGCCACTACGGAGGTATCCTTGGAGGTTCGGCTCCAGAAAGGGGGAACTAAAGGTCTGTGTGCACAGAGTCGGGTGGGTGAGTTGCACTTGCTTGATCACATCATAACCAACTTGCATATCATAGCATAATCATAGCATAAAACCCCTGTCACCTATTGTATAAGTAGTATGGGATGCTTATACAATAGGCCCTGCAAAACGACCCCTTGGTCTATAAGCTTGTGTGGGCAAGTTTATAAATTAAGGTTAATTTATATATATATATATATATATATATATATATATATATATATATATATATATATATATATATATATATATATTGCTGTTAATAACCGACACCCCAACGTATAAATTGGTATGAGACTTTTTATACGATGGGAGCCCTGTAGAAGATCCCTTGCTTATATGTTTCCGTATAAGTTAAGGTTACTTTTCATATTTTTACTTTACTGCCACATGTACTATAAACATTGCTAGTATAGGTTCGCTGCCATCTGTTTCTTGACTACTCTCCACCTTCAAGTCCTCCCCTTTCTTCCTCTCCGCTCGATGCCTAGGGGCCATGGGGGAAGGGGTGGGGGATGATAGGACTTAGTCTTATAGACTAACGATTTTTGAATCACATCATTTAGGGCATCGTGGAGCCCAGCATGGAGGAGCAGCCCCGCAGGTCGGCACGCTTGGAGATGGGGTAGTCTAGCACCGGAGTTCAGATGACGGGGACTGTGAGCCCCTGACCTTAGTAGCGTTTTATTTTGCTTCCGCTTGAGTGACTATGTAGTGAGGATTTGATGTAGCGGGCTTAAGCCCTTATTTTAGTACATTATATTCTTTGGACTCTCCCTTCGTGGAGATATTTTTACTATGATGTGATATTATTGTGGACTGTTGGTTAGAGTTTTTACCACTCTTATGCTTACTCTACTTTGTTGCTTTTCTGTGATCGAATCGGCCGGCAGAATCGGCGATTTGCGGTGATGACCCTTCAGGGCATGAAGGTGTCACCGTAAAGCGGCGGTTCTGAGCCTAAGACCCCGGTGTTCAAATAGATAAAAAAGGGGGTCTTACAGGATGACTTGGTGATGATACTTTTCTTCTGCTATTTAGAGAGAGAGATTTGATTTGATGTACCGAGCATAAGCCCTTATTACTCTACATTTCATTTCTGTACTCATTTGGACTGATATTTTCCTTTCATATATTATATATATGTGCTGTGACTGTGGACTAGTTGTGGTTTTCTTTTACCGCTATACTTTTCTCATATTGGCCTACAGGTTTATGATCGTACTAAGCCGACAGAATCGGAGTGTTGCGGTGTCAACTAACCCGTGCGTTAGTGTCACCGCAATACGGCGGTTCTGGGCATAAGACCCGGTAGCGTCCTTGATAAGGGGAAGGGTGGGGGGGTCTTACAAACTGGTATCACTTGACAAACGATCATATAAGAAAGAAGTCCACAAAACTGGACCACCCCGCGTGAGCATTAGTTTGCAGACAAACTATGCAGCGGAAGCAGTGGTGTGCCCATGTGTAAAAAGTCACATAAACAGTCCATTAAGTACAATGAGTTAGGCCAGTTCTGTTTTAACCTTACCTTTATGCAACCTCCACAGGTCACCGCACCGTAAAATGTGGTTCTTCCCCCTCCAGCTGCCACTCCATTTCTACAGACGGAGATGAGGCAGACTTTGACGGCGATGCTGGAATCCTACAGAGCCCAGCAAGTCCCGACCCCATAGCCAAATCCGGGGTCAAGCTGGCTAAGTGTCTTCAAGAGCCTGTCCCCACCGATGTACCGCAGGACAGAGGTTGCTGTAAAGACGGAGGAGTGGCTGGAGGCCATACATGAGATATTGACAGGCATCAGCTGCCCGATCGGCTAGGCGGTACCTCTAGCCACCTCTACACTAGAAGCTCATGCGAAGAGATGGTGGAAGTCAGTGCGGGAGTCTACATATGCGGACTGGGAGCTGTCAGACATATCGTGGGAGGAGTTTGACGATGTATTTTTGGATCACTTCGTCTCTACAACAAACAGAGATACTTTGGAGGAGAGGTTTCTGAACCTCAGGTAGGGGAGCAGATCAGTGATTGAGTACTAGAGGGAGTTCTCCCACCTTGCCAGGTTCGAAGGGATACAGGATACAGATGATAGGAGGTATGCCAAGAGGTTCTACCGGGGCGTCAGAGATGACTTGAGGCAGGCTTTGTTGTTCATTTCTCACGGCACGGCGGCCAAGATTATCGAGATTGCAAAGATGCTGGAGGCCGACCAGCTGATGGTGCAAGGCAGAGGGAAAAGACCATACGATGGGTCGACATCAGGAGAGAGCAGCAGGGGCTCTCAGAGAGGCAGGACTATTGGATACAAGAGGGGTGGGGGACGTCGTCATCCCAAATTCAGGCAGGGGCAGGGGCCTCCTCCAACATTATCTCCCCCACCTCTACATGTTCATGCTCCGAGGATTCAGGATGATCATGGACACCGACCGGTAGTATGTTACGGATGCCGCCACCCGGGCACATTAGATCGGAGTGTCCGCATCGATTCCATCCTCCTCCTCCTCCACCTCCAGTGGCCCCAGTACAGCAGGGCCGAGGCCGAGGACAAGGCTGAGGTCGGGGATATCATGGTCGAGGTCGTAAACAGGAGCAGATATACGCTTTGGACCTTACGGAGCAAAGGAACCCCGAGGAGGTGATTACAGGTACTTAAATTATTTTAATTTAGAAATTTCAACCTTAATAGTGCCTTGAAAAACCATAGAAATAACATCCATTATACCTCAAATAAATCTCAGGCATAGTTATGATCAGCGGCAAGCCCGCACATACCCTCTTCGACACGGGTGCTTCCCACTCAGTCATGTCGGACACTTTCATTGAAGGACTAGAGGGTGTGGAGAGATTCCCTGGCACAAAGATGAGGGTGCGTCTTCCTAATGGCTCGGAGCTATGGGCCAAGGATAGCTACAACATGGAGGCCGATATAGGAATCAAGACATTCGAAGCTCCGGTGGTGATTTTGAGATTACCGGACTTTGATTTGATATTGGGCATGACCTGGCTCCATTGGACCTATGCCCAGATCAACTGCACTTCTAAGAGGATCACACTCAGGCATGGAGACTCATACGTTACTATTGAAGGTATCCGACCTATCCCCTATCTATCATTATCTTCTGTATAGGTTGTCAAGGCCTATGAGCAGGGGGAAGAGGTGTACCTCATCTGCTTCGAGATGGTGGCAGCGGAGAGTTCTATAGCTGACATCCCGGTGGTTTGGGATTTCTCCGATGTATTCCTGGAGAAATTGCCCAAACTACCACCAACTCGGGACTTGGATTTCAGGATTCAGTTGGTGCCGGGGGCGAGGCCAGTGTCCCGGGAACCTTATAGGGTGGCTCCCAAAGATTTAGCAGAGTTCGGGACTCAACTTCAGGAGCTTGTGGGCTCAGGGTTTGTGCGGCCGAGTTCGTCGCCGTGGGGAGCACCAGTTCTCTTTGTGAAGAAGAAAGACGGATCGTTGCCGCTATGCATAGATTACAGGGAGTTGAACCGGTTGACGGTCCGTAATACCTATCCACTGCCTCGAATAGACGAGTTATTTGATCATCTTCAGGGGGCTTTCTGGTTCTCTAAACTGGATTTGAGATCCGATTATTATCAGCTGCGCATCCGAGAGGAAGACATCCCGAAGACGGCTTTCAGCTCACGTTATGGGTTATACAAGTTCACAGTGATGCCTTTTGGGCTCACGAATTCCCCTGTCATATTCATGAGTCTAATGAACCGTGTATTCGAGCACTTCTTGGCCCGCTTCGTGATTGTATTGATCAACGACATTTTGATCTACTCCCGGACTCAGGAGGAGCATACAGAGCATTTGACGCGGGTTTTGTAGAGGCTGAGGGAGTCCCAAAAGTATGCAAAGTTTTCAAAGTGCCAGTTCTGGCTAGAGGAGGTGGCCATCTTGGGGCATAGGATCAGTGGAGCTGGATTGGCGGTGGATCCAGCCAACATAGAGACAGTGACGGATTGGCCACGGCCGAAGACAGCGTCCGACATTCGCAGTTTCTTGGGATTAGCAGGCTACTATCGTAAGTTCGTGGAGGAGTTCTCGAGGATAGCACTCCCCCTCACGAGCTTGAAGAGGAAGGATGCAGAGTTTACATGGACAGAGTAGTACGAGACAGCATTTCAGGAGTTGAAGGACCGACTTACCTCATCCCCCATCCTTGCACTCCCATCTGGGAGTGAGGGATTTCAGATTTACACGGATGCCTCATACGAGGGGATGGGTGTTGTACTAATGCAGCACGGACATGTTATCTCTTATGCTTTGAGACAGTTGAAGAAGCACGAGCACAACTATCCGGTACATGATTTGGATTTCGGGGCTGTTGTATTTGTGCTAATGATATGACAGCATTACCTGTATGGGATTCATTGTGATATTTTCTCAGATCACAAGAATCTCAAGTACATCGATACACAAAGGGATCTAAACCTGCGACAAAGGAGATGGCTAGAGTTCCTCTGTGACTATGATTACCAGATTCACTACCACCCGGGGAAGGCAAACACAGTAGCAGATGCATTGAGCAGGAGGGCCGGCACCTCTGGACCGGAGCCTCGGATGATGGCTATGGAGCTGATATAGGTGATGGACAACTTGCATATTACTATGGTTTCTGAGGCCGAACTAGTAGGATATCAAGAGTACCTGAGCTCTTTTATCAGTGATGATGACATTCAGGAGCGCATTTTGGCGCATCAGAGGCTAGATGCTACATTGGAGCCGATTTTCAGTGCCCTAGAAAGGGGCAAGGTTGAGGATTACACGCTGTAAGATGATCTCCTTCGCTTACATGGACGCATTTATATACCAGTAGGGGGCGGTATCTGGGATGATATACTTAGAGAGGCACATTGCTCCAGATATTCAGTGCATCCTGACATCACCAAGATGTGGGCAGATTTACGGAGGACTATGTATTGGCCTGGGATGAAGAGGGAGATCACCCACTTTATGACACATTGTGAGACGTGCCAGCGTATTAAGGTAGAATGCAATAGCCTGGGAGGTTTATTACAGCCAATGCCAGTCCCAGAGTGGAAGTTTGAGGACATTGCTATGGATTTTGTACACGGACTGCCTCGCTCCCACTCTGGGCATGATTCCATCTAGGTTATAGTAGACAGACTGACCAAGGTGGCGGGTTTTATTCCAGTCAGAAAGGATGCTCCAGTTGCAGTTTTGGTGAGATTATTCGTGGAGTAGTTTGTCAGATACCATGGCATCCCTAGGATGATTGTTTCGGACCGTGATGGTCGGTTCACTTCGAGCGAGTGGAGGGCAGTGCATGCTTACTTGGGCTCTCGGCTTACTTTTAGTACCGCCTTTCACCCGCAGACCGACGGATAGACCGAGCGGTCCATCCAGACCATGGAGGATCTACTCCGCCTGTGCATATTGGATACGGGGAAGCCTTGGGAGAGGCTGCTACCATTGATAGAGTTTTCCTACAATAACAGCCACCAGGCTAGCATCAGAATGACTCCATATGAAGCACTTTATGGGAGGAAGTGCCGGACACCGCTGTCTTGGATTCAGGATGTGGATACCAATGCTCTTGGTTCTGATTTTGTGAAGGATACGGAGGCTCAGGTACATTTGATCAGGGATCGGCTGCTAGAGGCCCAGAGCATACAGGCGAAGTATTATGATGCTCGACACCGGAAGGTGGAGTTCCAGGTTGGAGACAGAGTTTTCTTGAAAATACGTCCGGTACATGGTGTCTCTTGGGTGCGGAGGCAAAAGAAGCTCAGTCCTCGATACATTGGGCCATACTTGATCCTGGAGCGGATCGGCCCCTTAGCTTACCGACTGCAGCTGCCACCGGTGTTGGGTACCCTACACGATGTTTTCCATGTCTCTTCCTTGCGAAGAGCTCTCCTACGGTCGGAGCAGCATGTTAGTTCTACAGCCGGTCCGATAGTGCCAGACAGATCCGTCAGATTGGAGCCGATCCGGATTGATGATACAGATGTCTGTGTGTTGCGGAAGAAGAAGGTCCCTCTTGTGAAGGTGTTGTGGTCCAATCATGGACAGGAGGAGAATACCTATGAGCCGAGGGATCTAATGATGGAACGACACCCGGAGCTGTTCATTTCAGGTATACTTTAGTTTATACGTTTAAATTTCTTAAAATTCTTGCAAGTAGAACCCCGTAGACCCGAACTTAAATTTCGGGGACGAAATTATTTTCTTGTTTATTGGGATTTGTAACATCCCGTGTTACTTCTAGACCCCCTCAACTTAGATTGGGTTAGGCATGGGGTGGGTGATAGAGAATTTAGCTAGGTTTGACCCTAAGTAGTGGGTTGTAGCCATGTGGGGCCCACTAAGGGGCCAAAGTCAAACTAGGTCAAACTAGCCTAAATAGGAACCCTAGCCACACCATGACCCCACCACATTTCCCTAACCCTAAAACAATCTAAGTGGACCCTAGGGCATGCCCTTAGGTCAACCCTTTGACCCTAGTTGACCAAAGCCAACCATGGCCCTAATTTGGTCAAACCTATACCTATAGGCCCAAATAGCCCAAGTAGGGCACCACATTGACCCAACCCAAGTTGGGTGGTGCCATTAGACCCATGACCACCAAGTGGGGTCAGCCCACTCATCATGGTTGACCAAGTCAACCCAAGTCAACCCAAGTCAACCTAATTAACCTAAAGGAGAAAATGAGGGCTAAGCCCACTCCCTTTGGGCCAAGCCCACCAAATCTGATCCATGGCCAGCCCAAATGGACAATGACGACCGCTACCCTCTGGTTTTGAATAGAGGGACACATGCATGAGTGTAAAGTGGGGATTTTAGGAGAGAGAAGGTGAGTTAAGAAGAAGAGACCACTTGGCCTTGGCTCCATCAGCCCAAAATTGTGCTGGATGGCCTCCTCAGAGAATTTCCAGAGAATTTGGCAGCATGGGGGCCACTTGGCACCAAGAGTGAAGCCTCCAAATCCCAAACCGAGCTCACCTTGTTTGTATCTCCCTATACAGCCACCTTCAGCCCATTTCGACCACACCATCACCTTCAGAGGGTAAAATCGAGTGGAGAACGAGTCCTGGAGCGAAGCTCTTGGTGCAGAATCAAGGATTTGAGCAAGAGATCGCCGTAGCGCTCATCCATGGCCAACCGCCACCAACCTCGCCTCCGTGCCGCCATTCGGGTCCGTTTTTATGTCGCTGCCCCTCCGACACTACTTGATGACGATCCTGTTGCCGAGGCCCTACAACATAAAGACCTTCGGAGCTGTGATGACGCTAACGGACGACGCCGCTACAACCTCCGCCCGTGGCGTGCTACCCTCACTTGAAGACTATTTTAATTAATTTCTCATGCTTTATTATTTTATGTGCGAATATAAAATTATTCCAATCTTGGTTAATAATTTTATATTCGTTTGGGACTTATAATCTTTATTTATTTCCTGCAAACATTTTTGTGTGTATTTAGCCTTCCGGATGGATGAGATTTCATCTCCATGTTGGATGGCTAGATGTGTGTTGTAACTCCTATATAAGGAGATCCTTTTGAGAATGAAGTTAGAGAGAATTAAAAAGCAACCCTAACCCTCATTGAGAGAGTTCGGCCAAGAGGATTTCCTCCATAGCCGCCGGCCAAGGTGTGAAGCCACAGCCCCCCTTGCTTCCTCCCCTACTTCGGTGCGACGCCGGCGTGGCTTCCTTTCGGTGCGACTCCAAGGAAGAAGGTTGCAGCCCATTCGGTGTGAAGTCGGTGGATCCGTGGAGAGAGTGATTCTCCCACCTTATCTTGTGTGATTGTTGTTCTTGGTTGGGTAACTCCTTCCCCTTTAGAGATTCTTGCTTTAGATTTTGTGGAGGTTTTTGCAAATCGTTTCTTCCGTGATTTTTAAATACGTCGCTTGCAAATTCCAATTTCGATTTCATTGTTATTGAACCTCTTGTGATCCAGATTGGGTAGATCCGTTGCGAGAGCGAGACTTGGCCTAGCCTTGACTTGCCCTCCAAGATTGGCACATTTTGGTGTTAACAAGGGAGTTAATCTAAACTAGAACTTGACCGCCTATTGAAGTTTTCCGACGCTCCGAAAATAAATTATTGCTGCGTTGAAACGGCTCAAGTTGGTACAATAGATGCTTATGTACGTGCGGTGAGTTGTGTGCTTGTTGGAGAGGTAGTTCTTAAGGACGTTGTATCGAGTCCGGCTTGTGGTGAGTGTGTGCTTGTTGGAGAGGGAGGTATTAAGGACGTTGTATCGAGTCCGGCAATTTTCTCTTTCAGATTTGGGAGCCAACCCGACCCCTTTTCGCTCGCTTTTGGTCTGAGCCCTCCCCTTTAGCTTTATGTCTTGTGACGATACTTTCCGTTAGCATAGTCGAGCACGGATCACGGTCAACCCTACATCAATTTGGTATCAGAGGTAGTCAATCGGAGCCTAGGAATCCTTCTTAGATGCCTAGTGAGCGATCACAAAGGTACGTGGGATCTTCTTCTTCCCCACACCCTGTTGGCATATAATAATTCCAAACATCAGTCCACTGGTCTGTCTCCAAATGAGATTGTTCATGGGTACAAGGCCCCTGTGCCTCTTGACTTGGTTCCATTGCCCCCAACATACAAGACAAGTCAATTTGCACAATCCTTCGCCCAACATATTCATGACCTACATGCACGTATATGAGCTACCTTGACTGCTCAATACGAGCACGTATCACGGTCACCCCTACATCAGTTTGGTATAAGAGGCGGTCGTTTCAACTCCCAAGTTGCAAACATCCTCTCTACGTTTCTTGTTGGCCGATCGGATCTTGAAAAAATCAAAAAAATTATTTTCTGTGGTCTGCCAATAGCGGGCTGAAATCTTTATTTTTCAGTAAATTTCAAAAAACAAAACTTTTTAACGATCCACGTGTTCCTCACATCGGGAAACTATAAACATATCTTACTTTCAGTATAGCTACAGCCCTAGGAAAAATCACCTTTCAAATTTTTTCTAAACCTGAATGCGCACTAGGCACGGATCGGAGTACGCGACACCGTCTACGTCTAGGATGGCTGCAAACGAGCATGGGGATCCCAACACCGAGGCCATAGCATGGCTAAGTAACGAAATGACGGAGCTTAGAAACATGTTAGCACAGATCCTACAAAATCAAGCAAGGCCACCCCCGCCACCCATTAATGTTGAGCAGCCCAACCGGCGCCAACAAACTCCTGAGTCGGATTCCGATGAGGACACTCCCCGTGTGCCCCCTCGAGAACACCGCCACGATCGTGCTTACGATATTACTAGGGCCATTAAGATCGACGCCCCCACTTATGATGGCATGGGAGATCCCCAGATCTTCCTTACTTGGGTGGTGGATATGGAGTGCTACTTCGATTGGCACACCCTTACGGACCATCAAAAGGTCCAAGTTGCCTGGATGAAGCTAACGGGACGTGCCAAAACTTATTGGCTGAATGAAGAGCGTAGGCTAGGAACCGGGAACGACGTCCCACTTATTGGATGGGCCGTGATGAAGAACCTGTTGACTGATCAGTACGCTCCCGCGTACCATCGGACACAGATGTTCGACGAGCTTGCCACTCTGTGGCAGGGCTCCAATTCGGTAGCTGAGTATATGGGAGAACTGAAAGAACGTATGGTGCATTGTGTTCTGAGGGAGATCCCCGAGGTCACCCTATCCAGATTTCGTAAGGGGCTTCATCCCGATATTCAGCGGAAGCTCTTGCGATATGGTCATATGGATCTGAACATGAAATTTAATGTCGCCCTCGACATCGAAAAGCACTTAGCCCCTAAGGCTCACTCCCGGTATTCCCATGCGAAGGGAAAGTCCACAGCTGGAGCCTCTTCCTCCACATATCAGGATAAAGGGAAGTTTCGGTCTGCCGAGTCAAAGTCTGTCGTGATTACTGTTAGGAACGCCAAGAACCCTGCGAGTGAGCGTGTCTCTATAGGGAAGGTTAGCAAGGCTAACACCACTTGTTACTCTTGAGGCATTCAAGGCCACTATGCCTTTGAATGCCCAACGAAGACTAAAGCCATAGCCCTACTAGAGTCGACTACTGACCTTGCTGATTTTGTTTATGAGGCTGCTGAGGAGAGTGACCCAGAAGGGGTCCCAAGAGATTTAGAGGACGAGCAGCCCGTTATGGTGATGCGTTGTAACTTGACCACCCCTCGTCCGTTAGATGACTGGAAAAGGACTAGTATATTTTCCTTGATCTTTAAGAGTGGCGAGAAGTTGTGCAAGTTGATCATTGATAGTGGCAGTTGTGTAAACGTCATCTCTAAGAATGTCGTTACACGTATGTCCTTGACTACGCAGCCCCACCCGGCTCCCTATCAGGTAGCTTGGATTAATAAGGTTACCGTCCCGGTCACCAAGCGTTGCCTTGTACCTCTCTCGATCAAATCCTATGCTGACGAGGTGTGGTGCGATGTCCTTCCAATGGATGCTTGTCACGTGTTATTGGGCCGCCCTTGGCTTTACGACAGTGACGTGACACACTTTGGAAGAGCCAACACATATGAGTTTAAATTTAATGGCAAGGTCATTACGTTGAGACCGACCGTCCCGAAAGAGCCAGTAGCTTTGGCTAAGGACACCACTGTTCCAGTCGAGAGGAAAACGTTGAGTCTCGTGGGAAGAAAAGAATTTGTGAAGGATCCCTTTCTTGACGGGATGATGTACGCTCTAGTTCTTATGAGTGCGAAAGGGGATACGAGAGCATTGGATGATTTGCCTAAAGAGTTATGGGAATTGTTGGATGAGTATAAGGACGTGTACTCGGATGAGCTGCCTTCGGTATTACCACCGCTTAGGAACATACAACATGCTATAGACCTTATCCCTGGTTCCTCCTTACCGAACCAGCCCCACTATAGGCTTCACACCGCCGCCCATAAGGAGTTACATACCCAGATCGAGGATTTGATGAAAAAGGGGTTCATTAGGACTAGTATGAGTCCATGTGCGGTACCTGCCCTTCTTGCCCCCAAGAAGGATGGTACGTGGAGAATGTGTGTTGATAACGACACATCAACAAGATTACCATCAAATATAGATTTCCTATTCCGCGATTAGATGACCTCCTAGATGTCTTATCTGGCGCTACCATTTTTTCAAAGTTAGATTTGCATAGTGGCTATCACCAGAACAGGATCTGTGAGGGGGACGAGTGGAAGACAGTATTTAAGTCCAAGTATGGGTTATACGAGTGGCTTGTGATGCACTTTGGGCTATCCAACGCCCCCAGTACCTTCTCCCGGATGATGACCCATGTCTTTCATCCTTACATGGGGAAGTTTGTGGTCGTCTATTTTGATGACATTTTAGTCTTTAGTACCACTACTGCTGAGGACGTCTCCCACATGAGGTCAGTTCTTTCCACCCTGCGGAAGGAAACCTTATTCCTTAATCTCAAGAAATGCACATTCTATGTCACTAAAGTGGAGTTCTTAGGCTATATAGTCTTTTCGGAAGGCATTAGAGTTGACCCTAATAAGGTTAAAGTCATTAGGCATTGGCCCGAACCGACCACATTACGAGAGGTGCGAAGTTTCCATGGGTTAGATACTTTTTACCACCGTTTTATTCGAGACTTTAGTAGCATTATGGCCCCCATTAGTTATTGCATGAAGAAAGGTGAGTTCACCTGGACAAGGTCCGCCGCTATTGCTTTCCAACGCATTAAGGAACTTATGACTGAGGCACCTGTCCTACATCTACCTGACTTTAATAAAGTCTTTGAGCTTACGTGTGACGCTTTTGGCGTAGGAATAGGAGGTGTCTTGAGTCAGGAAGGGCACCCTGTGAGTTATTTTTGTGAGAAGTTAGCGGGCGCCAAATTGAATTACTCGAATTACGATAGGGAGTTTTATGCCGTCATTAGATGTCTGCACCATTGGAGGCACTATCTCCTCTCTAAGGAGTTTGTGATCCTCTCCAATCACGAGGCATTGCGGTTCATCAATGGCCAACATAAAATCAGCCCGCGACACGCTAAGTGGGTATCTTTCCTACATGGTTACACTTTTAACCTCAAATACCTTAAAGGAGCTGATAATCGAGTCGTGGATGCTCTTAGTCGCCTGATCCTATTACTCACCACTATGGAGGTTAACGTGGTAGAATTCGAGCGAATCAAGGACGAGTACGCCACATGTACAGACTTTCAGGATGCATATTTGTCTGCCCAAGATAGCTCCACCACGATTATATCTGCGTTCGTCATTAAGGATGGCTACCTATTTAGACATGTGAAGTTATGTATCCCGCAGTCATCGTTACGCCTTCATATCATCTGGGAATTGCATAGTGGCTGGTTGAGTGGTCATTTCGGTAGGGATAAGACCATTACATTAGTTGAGGAGAAATTCTATTGGCCAAAACTTAAGGCGATGGTGGGAAGGGTAGTTAGTAGTTGTCGTACCTGTCAGGTATCCAAGGGAACCAAGGCCAACGTAGGATTATGTACGCCCCTGCCTATCCCTTCCACGCCATGGGAAGACGTGAGTATGGATTTTGTTCTAGGCTTACCCACCACCTTACGCCGTCACGATTCTATTTTTGTAGTGGTGGATAGATTCTCTAAAATGGCATATTTTATTCCCTGCGCTAGAACCAACGACGCATCTCACATTGCCAAATTATATTTTAAGGAAGTAGTTAGTCACCGGAGAGTGCCGAAGACAATAGTCTCGGATAGAGATGTTAAGTATACGAGCTATTTTTGGAAAACACTTTGGGTCTTGATGGTTACCAAGTTTTTGTTTTCCTCCGCTTATCACCCTCAAACCGATGGGCAAACAGAGGTAGTCAATCGGAGCCTAGGAAGCCTTCTCAGATGCCTAGTTGAAAGAGCAAGCTAAATCTGATATACTCTAGAGGGGGGGTGAATAGAGTATGGTGCTTAAAAACATTTTACAACAATTGTTGTAATCTGAGTGAACAGGGAAGCAAATATTAAATCTAATCATAGAACCTATCTAATCACAAACTATAAAAGAAACTAATCACAGATCCTAACTAATCACAGATCACAGCTAGAAACAAAAATAAAGATAAGCAACCAGAAGACACAAGGAGCTATAGTGGTTCCCCTAAACTTAGGTACATCCACTCTTCTACCACCCTAGGTAGGAATCCACTGCAGGATGAGTTGATCAGGTGTCCTGGGCACCAATGAGCTTTTGATAAGGTGCTCAAAAACCAAGCGCAAACTTTTGAAGGGAGTTTGAAAAACCCTTTACAGAGATGGGGATGAGAGAGTTATGGAAGTCTTCTCTTTCTCAAATCAGCTGAGAAGACTATGTGGATATTGATGTTGTCAAAGCTCCCCCTGAGATCTGTAGGTTATCAGGAAATGAAGCTTTGCTGTAGGCTGATAGGCCTTCAGAAAGTTGATCTCCAGCAATTGATGATTTCAGCAACAGCTGAAATGTTAGGTGTCTGGATTCTTGAATGTTGATGGCCTTGAACACTTGAATCAAAAGAGATCAGAAGATTTCAGATTTGATGATCTCCTTTTGGTGATGGTGTTCTTGAGTGAATTCTTTTAGACAGAAAATGTCTACAGCTCTTTCTTTTTCTCTTGAGAGATTGTTGTTGAGAAAGAGATGTAGTTCCAGAGAAAAGTTGTAGCATAGAATCTTTTTCTCTTCTTCTTGTTCACTCTCTACAGATTGCTTCTTTTTCTCTTTCGAGTGATTCAAAAATCTTGTCTTTTATTCCACTTTGTTCTGAATAGAAAATGATCCTCTGTCAAGAATAGCCGTTAGTCTGTCATTAATTGACGTCCTTAATTACAATTGTCTTCTGGGGGAAAGTCCAAAGAAACATTCCTTGATAATCCCTTGAAACTTGGTCCAGAATAAATGAAAACGGCTACAAGATCTTCTGAATTAATTGCTGACAATAACTCCTTAACTGTTCTGAATTTGAATCTTGAAAATCATTTAATTCTTCAGAAAAACGTCGAACTGAGCTCTATTATCGTCGAACTGAGCTCAGCGATTTGGACTTAGACAGCAACAGAGATCGTCGATCTGAGCTCAACTATCGTCGAACTGAGCTCCGAGATAGAGAATCAATACTGGAGTCAAGATCATCGAACTGAGCTCGAAGATTGTCGAATGGAGTTCGACGATTTGTAGAAGTTGAGCTCAGCGATCGTCGAATGGAGTTCGACGATCCGTCCAAGTTGAGCTGGACGATCGTCGATTGGAGTTCGACGATTCGTCGTACTAAGCTCGACAAAATGACTTAGTCTCCAAACTGAAAAACCTTGGTCTTGAGGGCAGCTTCCAAACCTAACAACTAACCCTTAGACCCAATTCTAATTGACCTTTAGATCTATACAATGAGGTCAGAAACAAGTTTCCTAGAGACATAGTGATCCTGACCCAAATTAGTAATAGGGTGTTCCAACAATCTCCCCCTATTTTAGTTAGGATTACTATTTACAGAACTTAGAAAAATTAAAGAACAACATACAAAGCAACAATAAACAACAACATAGCAGAATCACAGATATAATATCTCAGACAGAAATCAGAAATCAGAATAATTGTCACCTTACAGAATTATTCCTTCTCCTTGCTCTTTATAAGTTTAATTTCTCTATTGGGGTTAAGAGCTTCTTTCTTTGACCTTCTGTCATCAGCTGCACCTAAAGAAGTTTGTTGTTTGGGCCTTGGTACCACAACTTCAGGATGCAGTTCCATATATCTTTCAGAATCAAAGAATTTGCTGGAGCCATATCTTTCAATTTCCTTTTTCCTTTATTCAGACAGTGTAGTAATGCTTGAGGTGTCCTTGCCTTGCTCTCTAGCTTTCTTGATTTGATCTAAGGGAACTAATTCTTTCATTCTGGAAGTCGAAGCAGTAGGATTATTCTCTTGATCTTCAAAGGGCACTGGAGGCTCATATCTGTTGGAAGGATTATCTAGAGGAGCTCTGGATGAGACTACTTCTTTCAACTTGTAGGGAAAAGGACCTGAAGTTGTATCTGATGAAGCTTGTCCTTCCCTAGAGTATGGATGTTGCCTTGAATAGCCTTTGGAGTAGACTTGGAATTCCCTTTGGCTTCCTCTATAGTTTCCTCTTCTTGATTGAGAACCTCTGGACTGGCTCCCCTATATTGATATCTTGCATGAGGCTGATAGGGGGTTTGGCTTCTAGCAGAAGGTTGAGCAGCTGAGCTTCCACCTGCACCTGCATTAGGAGGAGGTGGTGGAGGATGATGAGGATGATGAAACTGAGAAGATCCTTCCTCATACTTCCTCTTCTTCTTCATAGCCTTAAGTTGGTTCTTGGAATATTGCATCCAATGTTCAGTAATAGGGCAGTCATGAAGAATGTAGTAGGGAATGTCATTAGTGTCTTTGACTTTAGCTGGAGGCACCCTTTTCATAGCTTTGCTCCTTTCCTTTCTTTTCCTGGCTATAGTGGCAGAAGAATCATCAGAATCAGTCCTAAATTCATCACTTTCAGAGCTTTGCTCATCATATAAAGCATCAATCTTTTTCAGATACTCTTTCTGAAGTTGGGTTGGAGCAGATGAGACAGCAGTTGTAGCAGCATCAGATACAGCAGATATAGTACTGGCAGATATTGTAGCAGCAGCAGTAGTAACAACAGATATAGAACTTTCTGGAGCAATACTTGCAGAAGATATAGCAGCAGTAATGACAGCAGCAGCTGGGGCAGCAACAGTTTCAGATACAACAATATCAGCAAGGGCAACAACATCAGTGACAACAGGCTCAAAGTCATATGCCTCTGTCATATGTATATCATCAGAAACTAGAACATCAGCAGCATCAGAACAAACAGAAACAGCAACATTAATGACAGCAGGAGTAGCAGCAGCAGCACTGGAAACAGAAGGCTCAGCAGTATATATGGAGGATATATAGGAGCTAATTAAGATGGAATCACAGCTTGAAAAGGCCACAATGGCCTTCGAAAGATCCTCTGAGGGCTGGACTACATTACTCACTGGAATACAGCTGAAATAAGTTGAATCAAAATCTGATAATAAGGACCTGAGGTCCACTGAGAAGACAGCAACTTGAGGTGGAACTGGAGCTTGAGTTGGGGTAACACCAGCAGCAGCAGGAACTGAGAAAATAGCAGCAGGCAATCTCACATCTTCATGAGGCATCTCCCCCTGCCTGGATTCAGAGAGAGCTGGATCAAGGCACCCAAATGATGGGATTGCCTGAGGAGGAAAGAGGGAGGAGAGCCTGGCAGATAAGTCTGCAACTGACTTTAGCAGTGGAGCCAAGGAGGTCTCCAACAGGAGTGAGAGCCTGGGGGCTATCAGCTCATATATCTTGTCAGCTAAGGCAGGAATATCAACTTACTCAGCAGGGACTTGAGCAGAGGTTGAGAAGGATGGTGGAGCAACTGGTGATGATGGTGGAGAGCTGGTGGATGGTAGAAGTGAAGGTTGAGGTGTGGGTATTGTGGAAATGGAAGAAAGTGTTATGGAGATAGAAGGTGTGAAAGATGGTTGATCAATAATGTCTTGTAGAAGCTGTTGGTAAGATGTTGATGAGGAGGGTAGCTCAGGAGGAGATGAAGGTGAGTCATCCATGAAGGAATCATCAAGAAGATTGAATGATGGAATGTTGGATGATGTATCAATGTCTGGTTGAGGGTAGTGGTGTAATGGATGGAAGATTTCTTCTGGCATTGGAAGAGTTGTAATTGGAGATGAAATTGATGTTGGAGATGGGCTGGAAATAATGATGGTGGATGAGATTGGAATGGTGGATGGTACTGGTGGAGATGGAATAGGGGGAGGAGGAGAAGCAGCAGACAAGTCATCTGCAGGGGCAGAGACTTGAGTGGAAGAGACTGATACAGTCCTTGTGCCTGAAGTTGTGCTTGCAGAAGGCCTACTAGGCTTCACTATCTGCCTGTCCCATTTGCAAAAGAGGGCACATGACAGCCTTTTTGAGGAATTAATATGCATCCCAGATGATACAAGCAGTGCAGGGCATCTGTTATGAAGAAAAAGCCCTAGGATCCTCCCATAATTCACAAAGTTCTTGTTTATTTTCTTCTTGATCAGATCAAAGAAGACCTCTCCCCAGTTCAACTGTTTCTTATCCACAATGGCTCCCATCAAGCGCAGCTGATACCTGGAGATGGTATCATGTGCTGAATGCTTGGCCAACAAAACCTTTCCCACTACATCAGCCAAAAACCTGTATTCAACAGCTAGGTTCTTTTTCAGCAGCTTGCTAGGGTTAGCATCAGAATGACCCATTCTTGCAAGTAAATCAGAAAATTCTTCTCCAGATAACTCAGCAGAATCTCTTCCAGAACTTAATTCAAAAACCTCTGTCAGTATAGCAGGAGTCAAAGGTACCTGAGTTCCAGAAATTGAACCAACTGTTGGGTACATTGGAATAAATGTACCTGATTTGAAGAAGCCTCACCCCACTCAATGATATACATCAAGGTGTATTTGATGTATTTTGAGTTACCTTGTGCAGGTTAAGTAATTGCAGGGAAAGCTTAAAAGTTTCTAAGTCCATGTGTCGACACCTAGAAGAAAAGTGTCGACACTTTAGAAGACTTGTGTCGACACCCAGAGAAGCTGTGTTGATACTTGGAGTAATTGTGTCGACACGAGGAATACAGAGTCGACACCAGAGGAAATGTGTCGACACATACAGGCAGTGTCGACACTTAGTGAAGAATTGTCAAAAGAATCTGTGTCGACACTTAGGAGCTGTGTCGACACCCAGAGGAACTTTGTCGACATCAGAAAGTGTCGACACTAGGAGGCTGTGTCGACACTCAGCAAAACATCAACAAAGTTCAAGTACAAGTGTCGACACTAGGAGGCTGTGTCGACACTCAGCAAACTTCAATAGAGTTTAAGTGCAAGTGTCGACATAATGAAGAATGTGTCGACACACAGCAAAAGTCTCAACACATGAAGAAAGTGTCGACACTAGGAGGCTGTGTCGACATTCAGCAAATTTCAAAGTCCAAGTACAAGTATCAACACAAAGGAGATGTGTCGACACTGAGCAAAAGTATCAACACAGAAGGCATGTATCGACACCAAGGAGATGTGTCGACACTTAGCAAGTATCAACACAAGAAGATGTGTCGACACAAAGGAGTTGTGTCAACAATTACAAGAAATCAACTAAGTATCAAAGAAGAAGGACTTGTGTCGACACACAGGATCACTGTCGACACATGTTGAAGAAGCAGTGTCGAGAAGCAGATTCTACAACACAAGGAGTTGTGTCGACACCATGAAGGCTAGTGTCGACACTTAGTTTACTTGTGTCGACACTTAGTCTATCAGTGTCGACACTTAAAGACTGACTGTCTCGACACTTTCAAACAGTTACAGAAAATTCAAGAAGTGACTGAATGACTTGACAGCTGCCATTCCAGCCGGTCTACTGCAACTGTCAGAACTGTCAGAAGTCTGTTAGAAACCGAATCAGCCGGTCACCATGAAGAAAGCCTATTTAAAGGCTTATTGCTTCAATAGAAGAATCAATTGAAGTGATCAGTAGAAGATTTGCATCAATCAATAAAGTGATCAGAAGATCTAAGAAGTTGGAGAGAGAGAGCTCCTTCTAAGAAGACAGCTGTTGAACCAGGCTCTAAAGAAAGTTTCAGATTGAGATCTGATTCTTAAGTCAGCAGTGATTGAAGTTCATCTGCATAGAGTTTCAACCCTACTGTGTTCTAATTCAAGAAGCTTTGAAGAAAGCCAAGGGAGGTTGATCTCAACAAAGTTATTCCAAGAACTCATCAAGAAACCTATCAACTCTTCTCTCTCATTCTGAGTTGTGGGTATATACTTTGTAATTTTAATTTCTTAGAGGATCCTAAGGGATCTAGGTTGTAAGCCTGAAATTATAAAGGCTGAGTGGTAGGGCCTGTGTGCCTGAGTCTAGGAGATTCATTTCTCTAAGTGTAGGCCTTGTTGTGGGCTGAGTGTAGGCCTTGTTGAAGGCTGTGTGTAGGTATTTGTGAAGACTGAGTGGTAGGGCTTTTGTGCCTGAGTTGTAAGAGTGGGATCACTCTGAGCTGTAGGAACCTATTTGAGGTTCTGAGTGTAAGATCTGACGATCTGAGGAATAGTGGAGAAGTTTGGCCGAATCTAGTACACTACTAGATAGGCGAAGGGGGAAAGTGGATGTACCCAGAACTTGGGGAACCACTATAAAAACTGTGTGTACTCTGTGTGTGTGACTGATTCTGTGTATGCTGTTTAAAGTTCTGTGAATTCTGTGATTAATTCTGGCTAAAAGTTTAAAAAGATTAAGGTCACCTATTCACCCCCCCCCCTCTAGGTGATTAGGTATAATTTCTTTCAAGTGGTATCAGAGGGAGGTTACTCAAAAAGGACATAACAGTATGAGTAAAGATCCTGTTGGCAGATTCAGTATAATCAAGAATCAAGAAAATGGGTTCAACAGAGAATCACAAAGAGTTAGGATCCATGAAGTTACCAATCTGCAGAAAGGAGATCTTTGGCATTTGGAAAGAAAGGGTTAGACTTTTTATGGAAGCCTCTGACCCTAGAATCTATATCACAGTCAAAGAAGGGCCATATGTGCCAATGAAAGTATCTGTCCTGGATGCAAATCAGAGAACTCCTAAGGACTATTCAGAGATGAGTAAAGATGAGATTATTCTGGCCACTATGGACAAGAGGGCCCAGAATATTATAGTAAGTGCAATAGATGATGCAACATTTTAGAATTTGATTCACTGTAAAACATCAAAGGAATTGTGGGACACACTGATAGTGTACATGGAGGGCTCTGAAGAAGTTAGACAGGACAGAAACTCTTTATTATATCAGGAGTATGAAAGTTTCAGACAAGGCAAGTCTGATAGTATAACTGAGTGCTACAAGAAATTTTATAGGATTGTCAATGAGTTGATGTCTTATGGAAGAGAATTCAGCAATTATGAATTGAATGTTAAGTTCTTGAGATCCCTGACTAAGGACTAGGATACCAAAATTTGTGTCATAAGGGAAATTGCCAAATTAGCAGACATACCTCCTCCAACATTGTTTGGAAAACTGTTATCATATGAGATGCATTTAATGGTAAGGAAGGAGGAGAAGACTACAAGAGTTGAGCACAAAGAAAGAGTTGTGGCTTTCAAGACAGAAGACACTAGGAAATATAAAAGTAAGTCTCCATCTCCACCTCCAAAAGTTGCTGAGACTGAGATAGATGAGTCAGAAAGAAAGAATTCTGAAAGCAGTGAGAGTGATGAAGACTTTGCAGCTTTCACTAGACATTTTCAGAAGTTTCTAAAGAAGAAACAGTGGAGGTCTAAGCCATCCACTTCACAGAAGTCATCAAAGAATGATAGGAGAAAGCCCAAGTCAAGTAAAACTACATCTTCAAAGATAGTTTGTTATTGTTGTAACAGACAGGGACATGTTGTTGCTGACTGTCCAGAGAAGAGGAAAGAGTCAACTGATAAGAAGAAGACTCAGATCAAGGGCAAAAAGGAAAGGTCCTTTGTTGCTAAGAAGGACAAAAGTCTGTCTGATATGTCATCTTCAGAATCAGATTCAGAAGCTGAAGCTTATATTGTACTATTTGCTGAAGAAGAGGAAGATGAGTTCATATAATTAATGAACTCAATATATGAAGCAAGAGGACAATCAGTGCCAGGGACTGATGGCCTTATCAGAAGGAGACAAAATCCAGGATCAGCCTGGACCAAGTCAGGTACAAAATTGTTCAGTTAGTTCAATTTCTAGTACTCAGTCAGATTCAGATACATCAGCATCAAGTGATGTTAGTGGATCTGAATCTGAAGGAGACATTCATCAGTTGATTGATGAATATAGAGTAGTGTTGCAAGCTTTGAAGAAAAGCAAATCCTTGGCCAAGAGTAAGGCTAAGGAGATTGCTAATCTCAAAGTGGCTGCAACAGATTTTGATAAGTTGCTTGATCAGAAACTAAATGAAATAGCCAGGCTGAAGAACATTACTATTATTCAGATGGGGACTATTACATTTAAGAATGATCAAATCAGAAATATGGAGATTAGTCTTCAAAAGGAGAGAGATATTGTAGCAAGGTTTTCTAAACCAAAGTCTGTTCTACCTTTGATAGATGAGTTCATTTATCAAAAGGGTAAAACAGGATTGTGATTTACTAAACCTGCCAGGAGTGTACAGTCCAAGTCTAAGGGCAAAGCCCCAGTACTCAACAAGAAACCTGCTGTAGATAAAACAGCCAGGGTTGTACCTAAACAAAGGTACAACAGATTTGAGTGCTGGTGTTGTGGCAAGGTAGGCCACTTTGCCATAGACTGTTGGCACAATTCAAGTGCCAAGGTGAGTAGCAATCTGCCTGCTAGAAAAGCTACAGGTAGTTTTGTTAAGAGGCAAACTAACCAGCACCAAGGACCCAAGAATTCTTTGGGTTCTAAGGTTAACTAATCTGTTTTGCAGGTGAGTCCAAGTGACCATGCCCCAATATGGTACTTGGACAGTGGATGTTCTAGGCACATGACTGGAACTAGGGGATTGCTAAAGGACTATACACCAATCAAGGATGGTCCTAAAGTCACCTTTGGTGGTTCTGAAAAATGAATCATCAAAGGCTTTGGTAACATTTCTAGCAACCTTATAACAATTACTCAAGTGGCTTATGTTAAAGGTTTGAAACACAACCTCATTTGTATAAGTCAGCTAAGTGATGTAGGATATGACATCTCATTTGTCAAGAATGGTTGTCATATCAAGAGGTCAAGTGATCAAAAGATCATTTTGACAGGTTATAGAAGAGAAATGTCTATTGTCTGGACATTATGTGTGAGAACATAGTTTCTCCTATTTGTCTTATAGTTGATGAGAAAGTCTCTCATTGTGTCAAATGACACAAGAGGCTAGCCCATCTTAACTATAAGACAATTGGCCAACTCTTTAGCAAAGAGTTAGTGAGGAATGGTCCTCAAGTTAAGTGTAAAAAGGTTGGGATATGCTCAGCTTGTCAAAAGGGCAAGCAAACCAAATCCACCTTTAATAGCATTGAGAACAAAGATGCTGTGAGGTGTTTATATCTCTTGCATATGGATCTATTTGGTCCAATGCCAGTTCACAGCCTAGGTAGGAAGGTCTACACATTTGTGGTTGTAGATGACTACTCAAGGTTTTCCTGGGTGTTCTTCCTTAGACAGAAATCTGAAACTCCTAGTATCTTTTATAGTTTTGTCAAACAAATTCAGAATGAGTTAGACATTACAGTGGTCAAAATAAGAAGTGACCAGGGTACTGAATTTCAGTCTGACAGTATGACAAAGCTATGTGAAGAGTTTGGGATATTTCAGGAATTTTCTTCACTAAGAACACCTCAGCAAAATGGTATTGCTGAAAGGAAAAATAGAACCTTGATAGAAGCTGGTAGAACCCTATTAAGTGACACATCTCTCCCTGAATATTTCTGGGCTGAGGCAGTTAATACTGCATGTCATGTGATTAATAGGGCTACCATTACCAAGAGCCACAATAAGACCCCCTATGAGATTGTGAAAGGCAGAAAACCAAATCTATCCTATTTCAGGATATTTGGTTGTAAATGTTATATACTTAACAACGGTAAGTCTTACTTAACTAAGTTTGCTGCCAAATCCCAAGAGGGGATCTTTGTTGGGTACAACAACAACAGTAAGGCTTATAGGGTCTACAACTTGACTACTCAAGTTGTAAAAGAGTCAGTACATGTTGTGTTTGATGAAGCTAGACTCATTAACAATGAATTGTCTAGAAGTGTTTGCAGCTCTACATGTGTGACTGAGAAGATGGACAAGCTCACTATTGAAGAAGGTTCTACTGCAAGTCAGCAAGTGGATGATAGTGGTTGTTGTCTAGGGGGAGTACTAGATGCACCTGATGCAGAAGAAGACCAAGGAGTGCAGCAAGTTGAAGAAGCTGAAGGAGTACAACCTGAAGACAGGCTGCCTCCAGCAAATAGACATCTAAAAGATCATCCAGCCAATCAAATTATTGGTGATCTCAGACAAGGGGTATAAATAAGGAGCAGAAATCTAAGTTCAGTACTCTACTCTAGCTTTCTATCCCAGGTAGAGCCAAAGAAATTTGAAGAAGCCATCCTAGACCCTCATTGGATTGAGGCAATGCAAGAGGAGCTGAACCAGTTCAAAAGATGCAATGTCTGGGAGCTAGTTCCTAAACCTAAGGACCACAACATTTTAGGAACTAAGTGGATCTTTAGGAACAAGATGGATGAACATGGAGTCATTATAAAGAACAAAGCAAGACTCGTTGCAAAAGGTTATAGGCAGGAAGAAGGTATTGACTTTGATCAGACCTTTGCTCCAGTAGCCAGACTGGAGGCAATAAGGATGTTCTTGGCCTATGCAACCTATCAAGGGTTTAAAGTATACCAAATGGATGTTAAGTCAGCTTTTCTGAATGGAAATCTGAAAGAAGAAGTCTATGTGGAACAGCCATCAGGTTTTGTTGATTCTATCAAACCTAATTATGTTTCAGACTTAGGAAGGCTTTGTATGGGTTAAAACAAGCCCCTAGGGCTTGGTATGAAACCATGTCTAGTTTCCTCATTGAGAATAAATTCACAAGGGGGAAAATAGACAAGACTCGATTGCTTAGGGAATCCAGAGGCAAGATCATTCTAGTCCAAATATATGTAGATGACATCATATTTGGGTCTACTGAAAGTAGTCTTTGCAAAAAGTTTGCAAAACTAATGCAAGGACAATTTGAAATGAGCAGTATGGGGGAACTTAAGTTCTTCTTGGGTCTCCAAGTTAGACAGACTGAGGATGGTTTATCCATATGCCAGTCTAAGTTCACCCTAGAATTAATAAGGAAGTATGGTATGGAATCATCCACTACCATGAAAACTCCTATGGGGTTAACAATGTCTTTATGCAAAGATGATGCAGGGAAACCTATAGATGAAACCTTTTATAGAGGGATAGTTGGCTCCCTACTTTATTTGACTGCAAGTAGACCAGATATCATGTATGCTACATGTGTTTGTGCTAGGTACCAAGCTTGCCCTAAAGAATCTCATTTGACAGCAGTCAAAAGAATTCTGAGATATCTTAAGGGCACTCCTTATCTAGGCCTTTGGTACCCTAGGAATGGAGACTTTGAACTGACAGGTTATTCAGATGTAGATTTTGCAGGCTGCAAGGAAGATGGGAAAAGTACAACTGGAACCTGTCAATTCCTAGGTGGAAGGCTGATATCATGGAGTAGCAAGAAGCAAACCAGTGTGGCTATCTACACAGCAGAATCAGAGTATGTTGCTGCAGGAAGCTGCTGTGCACAACTTCTATGGATTCAACATCACCTAGAAGATTATGGTATTCAAGTAAGTAGAACACCCCTATTTTGTGAGTCTACTAGTGCTATTTCTATTGTAAATAATCCTGTGTCCCATAGTAGGACTAAGCACATAGAAAAAAAATACCATTTTCTAAGAGAACATGTGGAAAAAGGAGATATTTCACTAGAGTATATTAGTACAGATAATCAGCTAGCTGACATGTATACAAAGCCCTTAGATGAAACCAAATTCAATAAATTTAAAATTGAATTATGGATGATAAACATAGAATAAGTTTTCAAAATTGGCTAAGTAAAATGGTGTCAACACACAGAGTTGTCTGTGTCGACACATAGAAGTGGTGTCGACATTTCAGAGAAATGGTGTCGACACATCTAGGAAGTCTGTGTCGACAATTCAGAGAATTAGTGTCGACACATGCAGTGTAGGTGTCGACACATTCAAGGTGGTGTCGACACTTAGGCTTTACTTAGAATTAGTCTAGTAAAGTCTCGACTAAGTGTCGAGCAAAGCGGTGTCGACACATAAACAAGTGTCGACACATATATTCTGTCGACTATACTTCTGTCGACACATAGTTGTCGAGACATTATAAGTAAGTGTCGACACTTTTCAACAGTGTTGACACAATTTAAGTATTTTGACGCGCCCTTTCATCTTCGATTCTAGAAAGGTATAAATAGGTTTTTGTCATTGTCTGTTGACACGCTCACCAAAGTTTCGAGACCAAACTTGTGTGTCGACATCTCTCTTCTCTAGTTTCAAATTTCTTCAAACCCTAATGGCGCCCAAGCTAGAAGAGAATGTGAATGAAGGATATGAACTCGTGCGATACGCATTTGATGACGCGGAACCTGAGATCAAAGGCGTGATAACCCTAATAGCAGAGACTGGGTTAGAATTTCTTATTTCAGAACCAATCATGATATGGAAGAAGGAAGTCCTCCAATTTCTGAATGGAGCAACTCTAGATGAATCAGGACTCAAGATTAATTCCAGAGTTCATGGGGCAAAGGTGAAGGTTTCTCCTAAAAGTATAAGAAAGGTACTTCAACTACCAAGAACTAAGGAAGAAGAAGATGTTTCTGCTTCTAAGACTAGAGAAGCATTGACATGGTGTGGTTTGGACTCAAACCTGAAGATAGGCTCTGTGTTCAATAGAAAGGGAATGAATATGCAAGGAAAGTTTCTATCTGAGATTGTGGGCAAGTTCATACTGAGCAAGCCTAGTCGGCATGACAGAATTTCATCTTATATGTTCAGTCTAATGACCAGGATTATCTTCAAACTAGAAACTGATTGGTCTGTAGTTGTGTTTGGAAGATAAAAGAGAGTATGAAGAAGCCCAATTTGGGTAGAATACTGAGTCTATACCTAGCTGGTAGTATACCAGAGGTGATGAATCAAGCAGCTGGATCTAAGATTAACCACATGAGGAGAATGGATTTGAGAATCTTCTCTAGGTGGGATAGAGTGTTGACCAAAGAGATGCCAACTCCAGAGAAGGAAACACCCCAGAAGAAGAAGAAGAAGAAGACAGCCCCTGTGGCTCAGGAATCCTTCAGCAGCTCTAAAGAGCAAGTAGTATTTAGTTATGATGATGAACAAGGAAGGAATGCTGTACAATCTCCAGCAAGACAAGAAGAAGTACAGAGGCAGGGTGAGCTACCCTCAGCAAGCCCAATTCACCAGGATTCAATCCGGGGGGAGCCTCTACTTGTGGAAGAGCCTACTCCACTTGAAAGTGAACAAGCTACTCAAACTATACTTTAGGTAATAACTGAAATCAACCAATTAGATTTCCCTATTGAGAATGAAGTTATGACTGCCACATTATGTGATGTTAATCAGCAATCTCAGATTGTTGTTGATCAAGTGGTTGATGAAATCAGAGATTCTCCAACCCTTCCTCAACAGGAATTTACCCTATAAGAGCTATTCCCAGATCTTCTACAAACAGATTTTGAGAAAGAGAAAGCTACTGCTGAGGGGGAGGAGATCACTATTGAGGGGGAGCATATGAAGAATGTAGAGGTAACTGCTACCCAAGAGACTGAGAAGCTAAAGGATGCTGAGCAACCACTAAGGACTGAGAAGGATTCACATCCTAGTCCTAAGGACAGAGTGGATATTGCTAGCACATCTGCTTCTGAAGATGAAGAGGCTGTGAGAGCCAAGAAGAGAAAGTTCCAAATCTTTAAGAGAAGGAGCCAGAATTATAAGAAAGCCCTACAAACAATTGCACCACATCCTGCCCCATCTACTGACTATAGTTCACTGATGGTGGCTTTACAGATAAAGATGGATGAGCAAAGGCACGGTATAAAAAAGTATATAGATGAAGGGCATAAGTCACTGTAATTTGATCTGGCCCAAGACATCAAGTCAATTAGATTTGAAATGAATCTGAATAAGAAAGAAATGACTGACTGCTTCCATAAGGGAGGAAATGCAGTAGTCTATCTGGCCACACATCAAGAAAAAATAAAGACAAAACTTGATGAGCTAGAAGTGAAGCACGGCTATGTTCTGGAAAATCAGATAAGGATGAATGATAATCTCACTGCTTCACATAATGCAATAGTAATAGCAATGAAGAATATAGCTTATGTCCATACTGCAGCCATGACTACAGTCAAGGTAGAATTTGATAAAGCCTTACAAGAAGGTATCACTGCTGTTACTTCTGCACTTCAGGATTCCTAGAAGCTAATAACTGAAAAGCTCCAAAGGTTGAAACCTTTCTACAAAGATGGAGTAAATTATCTGAATGCACAAATAAGATTTCAGAAAGATGATCTGAGGGATCACATTGAAAGAGAAGTCATAAAGGGGGAGAGGGTATTAGTCAAGGCAGGCTCTGATCATGCAAAGTGGATTTCAAATTCCATCAGAGCGACCCTTGGATATCCACCCTTATGTGATGATGACAATGTTGCAGAGTCTGGAATTAATCCTGCATATCTTGGAGGAGAGCAAGCTGAAGTAGCTCAGGTAATATACCCTCCAGCAGACTTTGACATTATACATCAAGAGATCCAGACTATGTACAGTCCTACTGAGGGAATTCAGAATATCATCATTAAGAAAGTTGTTCAGCCTGTGCCAGAGGTAATACTGAAAGAACAAGAGGCTTTGCTAAAAGAACAAGAGACTCAATTACAAGAGGCTTTGCTAAAAGAATAGAATACTCAATTGTCTAAGAAAAAAGATTCAGAGAGCAAGCTGAACTAAGGCCTGATTTTGAACAATGGAGCCCCACTTCCATGAATATCATCTTGACTGCATGGAAGGCTGCCAAGGACAATATCCAAGATAGAAACAAGTGGTATTCCGAACTGGAGTGGAGGAAGCATGAGAACAGGCAAGAGGCTATTGTTCAATATAGAAGAAAGGCTAAGATGGGAAAGCTACCTCCTACTGCACAGGAGCCTAACAAGTACTTTCCAAAGCCTTATCATTATTTTGAAAGGTAGAAGATCAAGGCTGAAGAATTGAAAAAGAAAGATCTTAAGGGAAAGAAGCCTGCTGCTGATGATACTGAAGCTCCTATCCAAGCAAAGATACAATAAGGAAAGGGCATTGTGATCAAGAAGCCTGAGCAGCCTTAGATAGAAATTTTTCTTAAGTTTACTATGTGTAATCACTTGTATTAAAACTTTCTATAAACTTTTGAATAATGAAAATGTTGAAGTTGTTAGAACAATGTGATATATGTTCAACTATTACATTAATTGTTCTGAGATAATGGTATATACATGTTTTGTTCATGCATGTTTAAGTATTTTCCCTGTCATGTATTACTGTTTTACATCATACTGTGAATTTGTTATGTATGGTGTATATCATTGACTAAGGGTTATGACTTCTCCAAATAGGGGGAGATTGTTGGGTACATTGGAATAAATGTACCTGATTTGAAGAAGCCTCACCCCACTCAATGATATACATCAAGGTGTATTTGATGTATTTTGAGTTACCTTGTGCAGGTTAAGTAATTGCAGGGAAAGCTTAAAAGTTTCTAAGTCCATGTGTCGACACCTAGAAGAAAAGTGTCGACACTTAAGAAGACTTGTGTCGACACCCAGAGAAGCTGTGTCGACACTTGGAGTAATTGTGTCGACACCAGGAATACAGAGTCGACACCGGAAGAAATGTGTCGACACATACAGGCAGTGTCGACACTCAGTGAAGAATTGTCTAAAGAATCTGTGTCGACACTTAGGAGCTGTGTCGACACCCAGAGGAACTTTGTCGACATCAGAAAGTGTCGACACTAGGAGGCTGTGTCGACACTCAGCAAAACATCAACAAAGTTCAAGTACAAGTGTCAACACTAGGAGGCTGTGTCGACACTCAGGAAACTTCAACAGAGTTTAAGTACAGGTGTCGACATAATGAAGAATGTGTCGACACACAGCAAAAGTCTCAACACATGAAGAAAGTGTCGACACTAGGAGGCTGTGTCGACACTCAGCAAATTTCAAAGTCCAAGTACAAGTATCAACACAAAGGAGATGTGTCGACACTCAGCAAAAGTATCAACACAGAAGGCATGTGTCGACACCAAGAAGATGTGTCGACACTTAGCAAGTATCAACACAAGAAGATGTGTCGACACAAAGGAGTTGTGTCGACACTTACAAGAAATCAACTAAGTATTAAAGAAGAAGGACTTGTGTCGACACACAGCATCATTGTCGACACATGTTGAAGAAGCAGTGTCGAGAAGCAGATTCTACAACACAAGGAGTTGTGTCGACACCATGAAGGCTAGTGACGACACTTAGTCTACTTGTGTCGAAACTTAGTCTATCAGTGTCGACACTTAAAGACTGACTGTCTCGACACTTTCAGACAGTTACAGAAAATTCAAGAAGTGACTGAATGACTTGACAACTGCCATTCCAGCCGGTCTACTATAACTGTCAGAACTGTCAGAAGTCTGTGAGAAACCAGATCAGCCGGTCACCATGAAGAAGGCCTATTTAAAGGCTTATTGCTTCAACAGAAGAATCAATTGAAGTGATCAGTAGAAGATTTGCATCAATCAATAAAGTGATCAGAAGATCTAAGAAGTTGGAGAGAGAGCTCCTTCTAAGAAGACAGCTGTTGAACCAGGATGTGAAGAAAGTTTCAGATTGAGATCTGATTCTTAAGTCAGCAGTGATTGAAGTTCATCTGCATAGAGTTTCAACCCTACTGTGTTCTAATTCAAGAAGCTTTGAAGAAAGCCAAGGTAGGTTGATCTCAGCAAAGTTCTTCCAAGAAATCATCAAGAAACCTGTCAACTCTTCTCTCTCATTCTGAGTTGTGGGTATATACTTTGTAATTTTAATTTCTTGTAGGATCCTAAGGGATTTGAGTTGTAAGCCTGATATTATAAAGGCTGAGTGGTAGGGCCTGTGTGCCTAAGTGTAGGAGATTAATTTCTCTGAGTGTAGGCCTTGTTGTGGGCTGAGTGTGGGCCTTGTTGAAGGCTGAGTGTAGGTCTTTGTCAAGACTGAGTGGTAGGGCTTTTGTGCCTGAGTTGTAAGAGTGGGATCACTCTGAGCTGTAGGAACCTATTTGGGGTTCTGAGTGTAAGATCTGAGTATCTGAGAGATAGTGGAGAAGTTGGGCCGAATCTAGTACACTACTAGATAGGCGAAGGGGGAAAGTGGATGTACCCAGACTTTGGGGAACCACTATAAAAACTGTGTGTACTCTGTGTGTGTGACTGATTCTGTGTATGCTGTTTAAAGTTCTGTGAATTCTGTGATTAATTCTGCCTAAAAGTTTAAAAAGATTAAGGTCACCTATTCACCCCCCCTCTAGGTGATTAGGTACAATTTCTTTCACCAACCACTGTGTTTTGGTCCTGATTGTGGGCAGTATAGACCCACTCCTTAATCTCATCAGCAGCTAACTTGATTCTTGTTGACATGATGGTAACAAGCTTCTGCTCCTTGAATAGTTCCAGAATATCTTGAAAAACCTGATCAGTGGTGCTGAAGGACTCCATGTCTATATCAAATCCGGCATCAAATTTCATTGCGGCTAGAACGGCAACAGAGACGGCCATTGTTTACCTGCAAAAATCAACAAACAAAACGACCAAGTGTAGAGATGTTTGGAGGGAAAGAGAATTTTTGCAGAGAGATTGAAAGCGCAAAAGGAGAACGACGGCCGAAAAATGAATTTTATATTAGGGTTCGACGCAGAAAAGGAAAGATCGTGGAACTCAGTTCGACGATCGGGGCTTCTAAAGGAATCTGAAGAGTCTTCAATATCGTCGATCTCCGTTCGACGATATTGGAGAGCGTCGAGCTCCATTCGACGATAGTTCAGGGAACAAAATCGTCGAGCGCCGTTCAACGATCGTTGACCGGAAGAGATAGTTCAGACTATCTGAGAAGCGCCGAACTCTGGTCGACATTTTCTGAAAGCGTCGATCTCCGTTCGACGATCTGGGGGAAAATCGTCGAGCGCAGTTCAGAGACAAGAAATACACTCTAGACACTTAGAAAAATCAAGATGTTTGCCTAGTCTTGGTCAATTTTTAAAGTTTTAAAATCTTGGACATTATTTTAGACTTCCTCCATCTAACATTCCTAACTGATTTAGGAAGAAGGTGTGTTTTTTTTCATCCAAGGGTTTGGTGAAAATATCTCCCCTTTGCAAATCAGTTGGGATATATTGAAGTTCAATTTTATTCTTCTCAACATTATCCCTTAAAAAGTGATGCCTAATTTCTATGTGTTTTGTCCTACTATGGAGGACTGGATTTTGAGCCATAGAAATAGCACTGGTGTTATCACAAAATATTTTAGACGTCTCTAAGTTGTAGCCATAGTCTAGGAGTTGGTTTTGAATCCACAATATTTGTGAACAACAACTACCTGCGGCCATATATTCGGCTTCAGCAGTTGAAGTTGACACGGATGTTTGTTTCTTGCAAAACCAAGAGACAAGTCGGTCACTAAGAAACTGACAAGTTCCACTGGTGCTTTTCCTGTTAATTCTGCATCCAACATAATAAGCATCAGAAAATCCAGTTAATTCAAATGCTGAATCTTTTGGATACCAGAGACCTAGATTTGGATAACTTTTAACATACCTGAGAATCCTTTTTACTAGTGTTAGGTGTGACTCTCTAGGGCTTACTTGGAATCTAGCACATATGCATGTAGCAAACATTATGTCTGGTCTACTAGCTGTAAGGTACAGTAAGGAGCCAATCATTGCTCTATATGTTATCTGATCAATAGGTTTCCCATGTTTATCAGTATCCAATACAGCATTAGTAGGCATGGGTGTTTTCATACAGGATGCTTCAGACATACCAAATTTCTTGACCAATTCATTTGCATACTTGGTTTGAGAAATAAAGATGCCTTCAACATGTTGTTTGACTTGCAATCCTAGAAAGAAGGACAGCTCACCCAAGCTACTCATTTCAAATTTAGAATGCATTAGGTTGGAGAACCTTCTGCACAAATTTGAGTCAGTAGAACCAAAGATAATATCATCTACATAAATCTGTACTAGTAGGGTATGAGACTTATGGGTTCTAATGAAAAGAGATTGGTCTACTCTACCCCTTATAAATTCATTTTCTAGAAAGAAGCATGCTAGGGTCTCATACCATGCTCTAGGAGCTTGCTTGAGACCATATAATGCTTTGTTCAATTTAAAAACATAATCAGGATGAGTTAGAGAGATAAAACCTAGAGGTTGTCTGACATAGACCTCTTCTTTGATGTCTCCATTGAGAAATGCACTCTTTACATTCATCTGATATACCATGAAGCCTTTGTGTACTGCATAAGCTAAGAAGATTCTGATGGCTTCCAATCTTGCAACTGGTGCAAAAGTCTGGTCATAATATATGCCTTCTTCTTGAGAGTATCCTTGAGCAACTAGCCTTGCCTTGTTCCTTACAATTACTCCTTGATCATCCAATTTGTTTCTGAACACCCACTTTGTTCCAACAATGGAGTGATCCTTAGGCTTTAGCACTAGTTCCCAAACTTTGTTTCTTTCAAATTGATGCAACTCTTCTTGCATTGCAATGATCTAGTGTGGATCTTGCTCTGCATCTTGAATGGATTGAGGTTTAATTTGAGATAGGAAGCAAGTGTGCAACAGGTTTTGGTTGACCTAATTTCTGGTTTGCACACCAGCTGAGATGTCTCCAATTACTTGGGAAATTGGATGGTCTCTTGATGTTACTAAATCAACAGGGGGTGTTGATTGTTCACCAACCTGTGTTGTTGTTTCCTCTTGTGGTACAACAACTGGCTCTTCAAGTTGTTTCTCTTCAATTTGTTGAATGCTTTCTTCATCTTCACTGCTTTCATCCTTTTGATTGATTTGTAATCTGTCCAAATCCTCAGCAAGAGAATGTACCTACAAAGGTTCTATGGTAGAAGTGTTCTTCTCCTTGAAAGACATGTTAGATTCATCAAATGATATGTGAACAGATTCCTCAATTTTAAGAGATGATTTATTATAAACCCTATAAGCCTTACTGATCATGGAGTATCCCAGAAACACTCCTTCATCAGCTTTAGCTTGAAATTTTGCTAAATATCTCTTGTCATTATTGTGTATATAACAAATACAACCAAAAATTCTAAAATAATCAACTTTAGGTTTCTTTCGTTTGAGTAGTTCATAGGGAGTCTTTCCCTTTAGTTTATGTATTAAACTTCTATTCAGCACATAGTTGGAGGTGTTCACTGTCTCTGCCCAAAAGGATCGAGGAAGGTGAGCATCTGACAACAATGTAGTGGCAGATTCAATAAGGGTTCTATTTTTCCTTTCAGCTACCCCATTTTGTTGAGGAGTTCTAGGAGCTGAGAAAGTATGCCTGATCCCTTCACTCTGACAGAACTCTTGCATAAGAAGAGAATCAAACTCTGTCCCATGATCACTTCTGAACAGGGCAATGTGAGTATTGAACTCAATCTGTATACATTTGAGAAACTCTGTCAAACACTTAAAGTTATCAGACTTTTTCCTCAAAAAGAACACCCATGTGAATCTAGAGAAGTCATCTACAACTACTAAAGTGTAAGATTTCCCTCCTAAGCTTTGTACTATAATGGGTCCAAAAAGATCCATGTGTAACAGATACAAGATCCTAGGTGAATCACTCTTATTAGGTGACTTGAAACTATTTTTAGTTTGCTTGCCTAATTGACAAGCCCTGCAGAGTCCTTCCTTCTTGTAGGGGCCAGAAGGTATTCATCTAACAAGGTTGTCCTTGGATAGCCTAGCAATGGTTCTAAGGTTTAAATGTCCTAGTCTCTTATGCCATAAAACATTTGGTCTACAAACAGAATTAAACACACAAATGTATACATCTGTTGAAAGAAAGTCTACTAAGTAGATGTTACCTTTCCTTTTACCTGTCAACACAGTTGTGTTGTCCTCTGACTTGATCTTGCATAAGGCTTTGCTGAAAGTCACCTGGTAGCCTTCATCACATAGCTGACTGATACTTATCAAACTTTGCTTCAGTCCTTCCACATAGGCTACCTTCTTGAATGTCACTGTCCCAATCTGGACTGCATCATATCCTTTAGTTTGTCCAAAGTTTGAATCACCAAATATGACTTTGGGTCCAAGCTTGGCTTTAAAGGATGTGAGGTTGTCCTTGTTTCCTGTCATGTGCTTTGGGCACCCACTATCCAAGTACCATTGTTAGTTTGATGTTGGATAGGTCTTCACCTGCACATAAAATAATTCACTTATTTTTGACCCAGTTTACCTTGGGCCTAGGTTGATAACCTTTAAACTCAGAAATAAAAGACATCCCAGGTTGACTCTTATAACCTTCAGGATGATATCTCTTTGGAGCAATTATCCATTCAGTATAAGGGTTAAAGCTTTGGGATGAAGGGCCCCTAGGATTGGATTTTGATTTGCCCTTGAAGGAATTTCCAGAGCTCTGATCTCAGTTTGACGATCGTGGAGCTGCGTTCGACGATCTTGGGTCAGATCGTCGAGCTCCGTTCGACGGTCGACTGTGGTGGAGTTCAGGAATTAGAGATCGTCGACCTGAGTTTGATGATTTTGCCTGAGATCGTCGATCTTCGTTCGGCGATCGTCGAGCTCCGTTCGACGATTTCTGCTGGAACTTGGTTTTCTTAGGCAGATCAGAATTTTTCCTAGCTACCTCTATAACCCCCTTCCCTTTATCAGAAATAAACTTGATTGGGGTTGTTAGAACTATAGGTTGGCTGGATGAAGCACCCAAGCCCAGTGTACTATTAAATCTGGAGTTCACTGTGCTTGTGATGTCCATCAGCTTGATACTTCTCCCATTAAGGGATTCCTCAAGCTTCTTGGCCTCTGATAGCTCACCTTTCAGTGAAGCTATCTGCTCCCTACAACACTCCAACTCCTTAGAGAGTTTGAAGTTTTCTGATTTTAAGGAAATGTGTTCAAACAATTGATTTCTGAGAGAAATAATTTCCTTCTCAGATTTTAGTAAGTCTAAACATAATGCTTTAAACTCAGACTTAAAGTCCTCTGAATTGAAATGAACAGAACTAATTACCTGGTCCTCTTCAAGTTGAGTCTCTGAGTCTGACTCTAACTCTTTTGCATCTGAATTATGTTGAGAGGCATTGATTACCATCATGCAGAACTCCTTCTCTTCAGCATCATCTTCATCATCACTAGAACTAGATGAGGCTTCTGATTCTTCTTCAGTTTCACTCCAGGATTCAGCAACAAATCCCTTCCATGTGTGTTTGTTCTTGCTGGAAGAGGGTTTGCCATTGCCATTCTTCTTGAAGTCCTTATCTCTTCTTCTTTCTTTCTTATCTCTTCTGTACTTGTTTTTGTTCTCTGGACAGTCAGACACAATATGGCCTGGTTTCCTGCAACCAAAGCAAACAATTTCTTTATTATTTGACTTATCATACCTTGGATTATCATGCTCCTTGTATGATCTCTTTCTGAAGTCCTTTCTGGCCATCTTGTAAAATCTTTTGGCCAATAGACTGAGCAGCTCATCATTGTGTGTAACTTTGTCTTCAGGCTGACCTTCAATTGCTTTGAAAGCTATTGTCTTTTCTTTCCTTATGGCTGGTGAGTCAGCCTTCTACTCTTCTTCTCTGTTTTTGATGAGCAGCTCATAAGATTTGAGCTTGCCCAGGAGAGCTTCTATTGTAATCTCATTCAGACTTCTGGCATCCTTGATTGGCCAGATTCTTGAGTCCCAAGTGCTTGGGAAGCACATTAGGATTTTGTCATTAAGTTCAGTCAGTGAGATCTCCTTATCCAGAGTCTTCAGTTCATTGACTATCAAACTGAGTCTATTGTACATATCTCCAACTGACTCAGCTTCTCCCTTCTTGAAGTTCTCATATTGGGATATGAGGTGGGATCTCCTGTCCTTTCTTTCATCAGCTAATCCTGAAACTATTTCAGTGAGCTTATCCCAGATTTCCTTTGCTGAATTACATTCAGCCACCTTTTGAAAAATATCATCAGACATAGTCTGGGCTAAGATATTCATAGCCTTTGCATCTGCTACCTTCCACTTCTTGATATCAGCATCAGTTCCTGATGGAGGTGGAACAGCATTTGTACTTGTGTTCTCTGGAGGTCTTGGACAAACTGTCAAAACAGAATTAAAAATGTCCCCATCAATAGAATTTATGTATAATCTAATCCTTGCTTTCCAAAGTGCAAACTTAGATAGATTGCACACTGGAGGTCTGGTGCTAGCATAATCTTTGTTTTGGGCAATGATTTGTGAAGAAATAATCTAATAACAAAATCAAAACAAGCAGATCTAACTAGGGATCTTTGGGTTCAGGTGTTAGCCTGTGCAACCACCAAGGTGTGGTATGTTTAACCAACCTGACTCTGATACCAATTGAAAGAGCAAGCTAGATCTGATATACTCTAGAGGGGGGGGGGTGAATAGAGTATGGTTCTTAAAAACTTTTTACAAAAATTGTTGTAATCTGAGTGAACAGGGAAGCAAATATTAAATCTAATCACAGAACCTATCTAATCACAAACTATAAAAGAAACTAATCACAGATCCTAACTAATCACAGATCCTAACTAATCACAGATCACAGCCAGAAACAAAAATAAAGATAAGCAACCAGAAGACACAAGGAGCTATAGTGGTTCCCCTAAACTTGGGTACATCCACTCTTCTACCACCCTAGGTAGGAATCCACTGCAGGATGAGTTGATCAGGTGTCCTGGGCACCAATGAGCTTTTGATAAGGTGCTCAAAAACCAAACCAGATTTTTTGATCAGGTGTCTTGCCAGCAATGAGCTTTTGATAAGGTGCTCAAAAACCAAGCACAAACTTTTGAAGGGAGTTTGAAAAACCCTTTACAGAGATGAAGATGAGAGAGTTATGGAAGTCTTCTCTTTCTCAAATCAGCTGAGAAGACTATGTGGATATTGATGTTGTCAAAGCTCCCCCTGAGATCTGTAGTTGATCAAGAAATGAAGCTTTGCTGTAGGGTGATAGGCCTTCAGAAAGTTGATCTCCAGCAATTGATGATTTCAGCAACAGCTGAAATGTAAGGTGTCTGGAGTCTTGAATGTTGATGGCCTTGAACACTTGAATCAAAAGAGATCTGAAGATTTCAGATTTGATGATCTCCTTTTGGTGATGGTGTTCTTGAGTGAATTCTTTTAGACAGAGAATGTCTACAACTCTTTCTTTTTCTCTTGAGAGATTGTTGTTGAGAAAGAGATGTAGTTCCAGAGAAAAGTTATAGCAGAGAATCTTTTTCTCTTCTTCTTGTTCACTATCTACAAATTGCTTCTTTTTCACTTTCGAGTGATTAAAAAATCTTGTCTTTTATTCCTCTTTGTTCTGAATAGAAAATGATCCTCTGTCAAGAATAGTCGTTAGCCTGTCATTAATTGCCTTCCTTAATTGCAATTGTCTTCTGGGGGAAAGTCCAAAGAAACATTCCTTGATAATCCCTTGAAACTTGGTCCAGAATAAATGAAAACGGCTACAAGATCTTCTGAATTAATTGCTGACAATAACTCCTTAACTGTTCTGAATTTGAATCTTGAAAATCATTTAATTCTTCAGAAAAACGTCGAACTGAGCTCTACTATCGTCGAACTGAGCTCAGCGATTTGGACTTAGACAACAACAGAGATCGTCGATCTGAGCTCAACTATCGTCGAACTGAGCTCAGAGATAGAGAATCAATACTGGAGTCAAGATCGTCGAACTGAGCTCGAAGATCATCGAATGGAGTTCGACGATTTGTAGAAGTTGAGCTCAGCGATCGTCGAATGGAGTTCGACAATACGTCAAAGTTAAGCTAGACGATCGTCGATTGGAGTTCGATGATTCGTCGTACTAAGCTCGACGAAATGACTTAGTCTCCAAACTGAAAAACCTTGGTCTTGAGGGCAGCTTCCAAACCTAACTACTAACCCTTAGACTCAATTCTAATTGACCTTTAGATCTATACAATGAGGTCAAAAATAGGTTTCCTAGAGACATAGTGATCCTGACCCAAATTAGTAATAGGGTGTTCCAACACTAGTGAGCGATCCCAAAGGTACGTGGGATCTTCTTCTTCCACATGCCCAGTTGGCCTATAATAATTCCAAAAATCGGTCCACTGGTATGTCTCAAAATGAGATTGTTCACGGGTACAAGGCCCCTGTGCCTCTTGACTTGGTTCCATTGCCCCCAACATACAAGACAAGTCAATCTGCACAATCCTTCGCCCAACATATTCATGACCAACATGCACGAATACGAGCTACCTTGACATCTCAATACGAGTCTTATCAGACGCACGCTAATCTACATAGGAGGGTGTCGCACTTCAACGTCGGCGATTTGGTCCTAGTCTGGTTAGTTCCCGAACGCTTACCATCTGGCACCGTTAAAACGTTGGCACCAAAGCGCGCCGGCCCTTTTCGAATTATAAAGAAACTAGGTGACAACGCTTTCGTGTTGGATTTGCCAGCTGATTGGTGCATCTCCCCTATTTTTAATGTCTCTGATTTGACGCCGTTTGTTTCGCCTCCACTTGAGTTGAATTCTTTGTCGTCTTCTCCCTCCACAAAAATTTCTAATGGGTTGGGGAGTGGTAGTTCGGATGATCTCTCGCTTTCGGTCCCCGCAGGTATAACATCGGATGGTACGTTGCTTTATTTTTTCCCTATTGCTGACATGTTTCCCAGGTTTCCGAAGACATTTCTCACTCTAGATATGATACTTGCTGCTGAGCAACTTACTACTCCTGATGGTGCTACCTACCGCTTCCTCATACGTTGGCATGGCCGCCCCCCTTCAGATGATTCATGGGTACTTGCGACAGAGCTTCAACGTTTGGATGCCGAGCTTCTCCACCGCTATCTCTCGGACCACGCATCGGAGATACGTGATTTTGAGTGGGGAAGGACTGATGCCGCTGCCCCTCCGCCACTACTTGATGACGATGCAGTTGCCGAGGCCCTACAACATAAAGACCTTCGGAGCCGTGATGATGCTAACGGACGACGTCGCTACAACCTCCGCCCGCGGCGTGCTACCCTCACTTGAAGACTATTTTAATTAATTTCTCATGCTTTATTATTTTATGTGCGAATATTAAATTATTCCAATCTTCGTTAATAATTTTATATTCATTTGGGACTTGTAATATTTATTTATTTCCTGCAAATATTTTGGTGTGTATTTAGCCTTCCGGATGGATGAGATTTCATCTCCATGTTGGATGGCTAGATGTGTGTTGTAACTCCTATATAAGGAGATCCTTTTGAGAATGAAGTTAGAGAGAATTAAAAAGCAACCCTAACCCTCATTGAGAGAGTTCGGCCAAGAGGATTTCCTCCATAGCCGCCGGCCAAGGTGTGAAGCCACAGCCCCCCTTGCTTCCTCCCCTACTTCGGTGCGATGCCGGCGTGGCTTCCTTTCGGTGCGACTCCAAGTAAGAAGGTTGCAGCTCATTCGGTGTGAAGCCGGTGGATCCGTGGAGAGAGTGATTCTCCCACCTTATCTTGTGTGATTGTTGTTCTTGGTTGGGTAACTCCTTCCCCTTTAGAGATTCTTGCTTTAGATTTTGTGGAGGTTTTTGCAAACCATTTATTCCGTGATTTTTAAATACATCGCTTCCAAATTTCGATTTCGATTTCGTTGTTATTGAACCTCTTGTGATCCGGATTGGGTAGATCCATTGCGAGAGTGAGACTTGGCCTAGCCTTGACTTGCCCTCTAAGATTGGAACATTTTGGTGTTAAGAAGGGAGTTAATCTCAACTCGTACTCGACCGCCTATTGAATTTTTCCGCCGCTTCGAAAATAAATTATTGTTGCGTTGAAACGGCACAAGTTGGTACAATAGATGCTTTTGTAGGTGCGGTGAGTTGTGTGCTTGTTGGAGAGGTAGGTCTTAAGGACGTTGTATCGAGTCCGGCTTGCGGTGAGTGTGTGATTGTTGGAGAGGTAGGTCATAAGGACGTTTTATCGAGTCCGACAATTTTCTCTTTCGGATTTGGGAGCCAACCCGACCCCTTTTCGCTCGCTTTTGGTCGGAGCCCTCCCCTTTAGCTTTATGTCTTGTGACGATACTTTCCGTTAGCGTAGTCGAGCACGTATCACGGTCACCCCTACATCACGTTTCGCCTCCCCTCTACTCGTGCTAGGTTTCTAGATCTTTAGGGAGAGACATCAGGCTCAATTGAGCCCGATACCATGAGAGGAAAACGAGAAATTGCCGAGTTTTTCTTCTTTCTCGGGTTCACCGGAGGAGCCAATTCCGGCGGCCTCATCGCCGGAAACCGCTAGCCACCACCTCAGTGAAGGTGGTGGCGACATCCGCCGACGGTGGTGGTGGCTCAGCTGGCCGGAATCAGCTAGAAAAGATGGCCAGTCAGAATCGATCTCAGCCGTTGGCTGTTTGGGGACGATGAAACGATTCCGTCCAATATGCTTTAAGATTCGTGCAGCCGATATAAATTAAATCATATTATAAACTATAGCATATTATGTAATCTGTCACACTTAATCAGTAACTTTGCAGGGTTAGTTTAGGCCTCGTAGATGCATTTACAGGTCATGCACCTTAAATAAAAGTTTTAGCTTAGGTCTTAACTTTAATATGCCACCATAATCATGTAATTTGGAGCAGTATACTGCCCTATAGGTCATTTTTCCTAAGACTGGTGCTAGGCAAGGGCAGAACTTCAATTTGATGACCAAGCCAAACCAGTAATCCACATGACCCCAAATTTTGGGTGCATGCATGTTTAGGGCATATTTAGCCCCTGCCAAAAAGTGGGAATTTTTGGGAAAACGTGTTCTATAGTTTTATTCATTACACACAAATTTAAATAAATGAAATATTTGGAGTGTTATGACTCCAAATGGCCCCAAAGTTTGGTGGCATGTCCTTGGGGACTATTCCAGTGCATGGTAAAAATTTCAGCACATTTGGACAACTGCATGTTGGGTAAACTCACATGCATTTGTTGATTATATATAGGCTTGGGGTGCAAATAGCCATTTTTGATATATTGTGTATTAAGCCTATTTGGAACATCCAAAAATCGTGATATTGATTTCAAAGGCTCATTATGGTGAATTATACCCCACATTGTAATAATGGGATTTTTGGAAGCAAAAATCCTATTATTTGGAATTTTTGGAATAATTGAACTTTTGAAAAATAAATGCAAAAATAGGTCATTCTTTGAGATAAAATACCCAATTTTTGTCAAGGTCAATATTATGTTAGATTTAACTCCTGAAAATTTTTATGTCTCTGTTTGAAGAATTTTGATAGGAGTTATGTGAAAATTAGCTTTTTACCCTCATTTTACTTAATTAGCAAATTGGTGTAAATACTCCGTAGAAAATTTTATAAAAATTCTTGATGGTTTTTCCGAGTATGAATTACCTTGTACAAGTTTCTACGCATTTTTGGATTAATCAGTAATTTTTAAAACCCTAAAATGGCATTTTGGTAAATTATTAAGAATTGAAATTTGTAGGCCATTATATTGTAGATGTTGATGAAACTCTGTCATTAGCCTTAAATTCATTATATTTATGCTCTATAATTCTCCTAAAATTTTTAGTGTTGTATTCCTTATACTTCATTTGGAAAATGACAATTGTGTGAATTTGGTTTAAATTAAGGAATAAATAGAAATAATTAAAGGAAAATTATAAAGTTTGGTAGACAACAATATTTTGCCAAGTTATAACTTAGGAAAAATTTCTTAGGTTAGTGGATTATAAAATGTCATATTTCAAGTATTAAATGACCTAGGGGATTACTTAAATGATTTAATTAGAGGCCTTAATGACTTAGGAAAAATATGAAAATCAATATGCTCACTTAATTAGTCCATACCATCCTAGGATAAATAATTAGGGGCAGGTGGCCCAAGGGATTGGAAGTTCCATTTCGGGGTGGTATTAGGTCATGGGTTGCGCATAGTGTAAGTAGGTCTTGTTGTAAGGACCACCGGGGGATAGATCAATAAATGAGCTAGAGACTTCAATTGGAATATGACCCTGGTGGATAGAGTTGTCTTAGTGATGAGAGTAAAGTGCAAGCCTTGGATAGTATCTGGAGTGGAGGCCGACAGAAGACCGTCACCCTTCTAAGAACATCTTAAGTCATTAGGATCACTCAAGAGTAATAACGAGAGCTGAGGGTGAATATTGTGTAGCCATCAACTAAAGTAAATATCCTTGAGAAAGGGAGCTTTGGGCGTAATCACATCATAGTTCCTAGTGCCCCCGAGAGCCCTTCACCGGGTATACGCTGGGCAGTCCTGGGATTAACCTTAAGTCGCTAAGTATAATAATCCGTATACATGAGTAGTCTAATAGGTTAGGACATTGTGGTTCATTCTCGCCCGTGTCGGGTTTGAGGGATTTGGAATAAAGGCACAATTGTGCGTTCTCACCGTGTAGGGTTGGAGGGTTTGTGATAAATACTCACCTGTGTAGGGTTTGAGATATTCAGGATGGGTTGGTCCTGCGAGCTGAAGGCTAGGGTTGAATTACTTGCATGTGCATAAATTTAGTGGTGGGATATGCGGTACTGGCCGTTCGTCACACCGATGGCAGTACGGTGCACCAGTCGGGTGTGAGGGTTAGAGGGGCCAGAGGGTTGTTTTAGACTGCGGTATGGAGGACGATCCTCGATAACGCACATCCGACCCAACAAATCTGACGGGTTGTCAGCAAAGTGCGTACACATAGACTCTAGAGTGCACCTTAGATGTGTACATAGGCGTATGAGAGGGGTCTAAGGTTTGGTAGTGTGTATACCGGCCTAGAAGTGGAGATGCCTGCTCCGCTGCTGCCGTAGCCACAACGGTGGTACCCGAGAGTGAAGCTAGCTCTCAAAAATTGGGAACTAAAGGTCTGTGATCACAGAGTCATTGTGTGTGAGTTGTACTTGCCTGTGCATAAATTGCATCATAAACATTCATTCATATTAGGTCATACGCTTCATTGATCCTTATCATATAAATTAGCATAAGCTCTTTTATATGATAAGTTAAATTTCCTGGAAACCGTAACTTATAAATTTGTATGGGCATTTTTATAAGTTAAGGTACAAATTGTGATGGTAGAGTAGTTGTAGCATAGTTTTACTTTCCTGCACTTACTTTCAGTACTTTACTTACTTTACCGTATTGTATTTTACTTCAGTTTTATACTTCATCACTGCACTTGTACTTCTTCATAAAACTGCTAGAGTAGAACTACTGTTACTCCTCATATACTTGTTAGTATAGTGCCACTGCCACCTATTTTCACTTGATACCCCTTGTTGCCCTCCGCTTCATCCTCCCGCACGGTGCCAAGGAGTTGCGGGGCGAGGTGTGGAGGAAACGACTTAGTATTTTTGACTAATGGTCGGTGACCAAACTATCTTTAGTAGCTCGAGGAGATGGTGCACCAGCACGACCAGCAGGACGAGATGGCAAGACGTGAGGAGCTGATACCACCGCTTACTACTAGTACTACTACAGAGTTGCCTCAGGTGGGATGACTTGGTGATGATAGTTTTCTTCCGTTGTTTAGAGAGAGAGATTTGATTTGATGTACCGGGCATAAGCCCTTATTACTCTACATTTCATTTCTGTACTCATTTGGACTGATATTTTCCTTTCATATATTATATATATGTGCTGTGACTGTGGACTAGTTGTGGTTTTCTTTTACCGCTATACTTTTCTCATATTGGCCTACAGGTTTATGATCGTACTAAGCCGGCAGAATTGGCGTGTTGCGGTATCGACTAACCCGTGCATTAGTGTCACCGTAAGACGGCGGTTCTGGGCATAAGACCCGGTAGCCTCCTTGGTAAGGGGGAGGGGGGGGGGGGTCTTACAAGGGCACCCCTGATCTTGGCCTATGGTACCCCAGGAATGGGGAATTTGAACTATCTTGCTATTCATATGCAGATTTTGAAGGCTGCAAGGAGGATAGGAAGAGTACTTCAGGCTCCTGTCAATTTTTAGGTGGAAGGCTTGTCTGTTGGAGCAGCAAGAAATAAACGAGTATTGTAATATAAACTACAGAGTCAGATTATATTTCAGCTGGAAGCTGCTGTGCTCGGTTGCTGTGGATCCAGCATCAACTTCAGGACTGCAATATTCAGATAAGTAGAACTCCACTCTTTTGTCATTCTACTAGTGTAATTTTTATAGCTAGGAATCCAGTCTCCCATAGCAGGACTAAGCATATAAAAATTAAGTATCATTTCATTAGAGAACATGTGGAAAGGAAAGACATCTCCCTTGAGTTTGTATCCACAGATAAGAAAGTGGCTGATATCTTGACTAAGCCACTAGATGAAGCCAAGTTCAACACCTTCAAATTTGAATTGGGTATGTTGAATCTTATCTAGCTTCAATTATCTCTTCTACCATATGTGGCACTATTTATTTTGTAGGTAGAACATGCTCTTCCTCCAGATTATGAAGATAGTGTGCAACTGTTGAGGGGGCTAGCTCAACAGAATATTAATAGAGCTAAACTGGATTGATTCAAAGTGGAAGATCTACTCCAGACGAATAAGGGGAGAAAACCCCACAAAATGCTCCCTATTGTAGAAGTCAAAACAGAGGAGGATAGTGTCAAAGGGAGTCAAAGGGTTAAGAAGAATAGACAGGTGAAATAGTATGAATGGCAGCATGCCAGGTGGAGTAAGTGTAACATCCCTCAAACAACTACAACCCTAGGAGTGGTTTTGTCATGACTAGGTCATGACAAAACCCTAGGAAGCCCAAGAAGGCCAAGTGAACCTAGGAATGTAGGTGAGATCACTATAGTCTGCTAATAGTAGATTTCTAAACCCTAGTTTAAGATGATCATGAGGCTTTACATTGACTCTAGGACCCCACCATGGTCTCACCAATCCATTGTGAGGTTCATTAGAGCCCTAAGGGTCCAATGAAGTCGACCCAGGGTGGTTAAGTTGACCTAGAACCACACTAGGCCTAATTGGGCAAGGTGCCCTAACCAAGGGCAGTGTGCCCTAGTAAAGCCCAACCAACCCGACCAGGGTCTTCCTAGATATAATGTGGGGTCAATAGGTCACTAAGGACCCATGGAGGGCAGCCAAAGTGGTTAAGTTGACAAAAGTCAACTCTAACACTAAATGGGTCAAACTGACCTACATTGGGTCAACTAACCTTCCCTTAGCCAAGTGGATCCCCCTCATGTCCTCCTAACCCTAGGGTGAGGTCAATGGGTCACCTAGGACCCATTGGGGTCAACTCTAGAGCCTAAGTTGACCCAAGTCAACCTTAGCCCTAAACTGGCCAAAGTGCCTTAATAAAGGGGCAAGTGGCCTTCTGAGTTCCAAGTCAACCCTACCCATCCCTACCTAGACCCTAGATGAGGCCAATAGGTCACCAAGGACCCAATGATGGTGACACAAAAGGTTCAATTTAACCTAGGTCAACCCTAGTCAAGGTTAGGTCATGATGGAGCCGACTTCCCACGACATGTGGCCAAGGAGCGTCCTCCTTCTGACGAGGATGGTGACCCGGTAGATTTGAATGGAGACGTCGGCCCGCAACACTTTGATGACGGCGACAGCATGCTTACGGACGACCCTTGGAAGCGTCGCCACTATAGCCGTCCGGAGCGCAAGCCCAATTATTATTTATTAATAATATATATTAATAAATAATAATTGAGTAATAATATTTTTTATTAGTTGTTTTATTTCAAAATTATCATTTTTATTTCATTTTTAATTTCATGTATTATTTGTAACATGGTTATGTTATAAAACCATGGTGTATGGTTGTGTTTTATTTCATTTTCATGTTGGGCTGCATGTAGCCCTTTTCCCTTGATTGTAAAGCATATATAAAGGCATGTACTCCTTTGTTTTTCCCAAGTGAATGAATGAAATGAAATCCTAATTTCAAGATTGAAATCCTCCTCCTTCTCCAAGGCAAGTTTCGCCCCCCCCCCTCTCTATTCCTCTTCTTCTTTGGCCGTGACCACCCTCCTCCTTCCCTCTCTCTCGGCCTCCCTTCTCCACCCCTTCTCCCTTTATCCCTTCCCTACATCCTTGCTACCCGAGCCCTACCATCCTCTTCCTCCTTCACACAATCGGCCACCTCTCTCCCCCAACTAACCCGAGCCACCTCCAGCAATCCTAGCCGAGCCACCTCCATCACCAACCTCCAAATCCGCTACCTAACTCCTCCCTCAGAAGACCCAGCCGCCACCCAAAACTCCCTCACCCGAACAACCCTCATCCTTTTCAAACCCGAGCTCCCTCCACCACCACCAAAACTGAGCCCCACCATCTCCTCTTTCCCTCCACACCAAATCTCTTTCCAAATCCAAAGTATTCTCTACAATATTCCCCTTTATTTACCATATTCAAAATATATTCCCGTCTATAAATTCTCTACCTACCATATTTGAATTATATCATTCCTTAACTATTTCTGATATCCTGCCACCTTTTCTCTCTCCTGCCTTATTGGGAAATATTATTTCCATATTCAGAAGATTTCGCCAGGACTTTCCAAATATAGCGTGATACGAAGAAGGCGACGAACTTCTCTCCCTCCGCTGTATCTCTGGAGGAGCTGTTGAAGAACGATTCTAGTAGAGTGAACCGGATTCATCAAATCCGGTTGGGTAACGAACATTTCCACCTTTATGCATTTCTCTTCTTTAGATAGGTCTTGTGGCATTGGCAAATTGCGTGGCTTGTGTAACGCTTGAATTTTCGTGGGTAATTTCTTTTAGTTATTGTCGTGTTTATTTCTTTAGTTCAAGTTCGTGAGGCATGGAGGCCCTCGTTTGTATTTTGTTGGGAGAGAACCACCCTTGCCCGAATCTTTTGTTTTTCGGTGGCTTCTCTTTTGGTACAACACGCTCGATCCAACCGTGTGGGTTCTTTTCGCTTGAGAGGACCTCAGCATATCTCCTTGGTATTATCTTAAGGGGCCTTGCGAACCCCCCCCAGTAATCTTTAATTAGTAACAATATTAATTGTGACGTTGCTGCGTTAAATACTTGAGTGTGACGTGAGAGTTATCGGAGAACGTCGTGTTAGTTCCGTCGGCCACTCGTAACGCTCGAAGGAGTGAGCCTACATCAGGTCAAACCTAGCTCAAATGGCTAACACAATCTCAAAACCATTTCCCCCACTTGGGCTAACCTTATTTTTATTATTAACATGAGTTAGTGGGGTGATAATAGGCTGGAAGAGAGATCAAAAGCAGTCTTAATGGGTAGGAGAGAGAAAGCTCCATTTTCCCCTTTAATGGAGGAGAGAGAAAGAGGGAGAAAATGACCATTCATGGTGATTTCATGCCATTGAATCCTCATTTACTCTCCAAATTGATGGAGATTCACTCCCTCTATCAGTTATGGGAGGTTTTCTGATGAATTCATGCCTAGGGAAGGTGAAACCACCATGGCTTTAATTTTTCCTTTAGTGGCCATTAATGGTCATTGATGCTTCACCCATTCTCTCTCCCATTTGAATGTTTTAAAAGCTTACCTAGACTTAGTGCAGGAGTTTCCACCATTTTCCTTAAGAAATCGAGCCCTCTGGCTGCATAGTTGCAGAGCACGGAAAAGCTCCACCACCGGCCATGGCAACTCGAAGATTGACCCGCCTCCAGCCCTCCAATAAGGTCCTCCTCTACTCCTTATTCTATGAATAGATCTTAGGAATCTTTTAGGATGAGAATCAGGCTCAAATGAGTCAGATCAGGTGATGACTTTTCCATGGTTTTTCCAAAAAATGGAGTGGCCGGGTTCACCGGAAAACACCCCTCCGGCGGCCGTGCCGCAGCCCGGCCATAGCCCCCACCTCAATGGTGGTGGCCAACCATGGAGGTGTCTGGGTGGCCTCGAAAATAGCTTGGAAAAAGCTCCAGGTCGGGGTGATCACAGCTCTTGGCTGGAGGAGGAAGATGACTAGGATGCGTTAGATTTGCTTTAAGATTCGTGCTGGGTCATTTCTTTTATTTAGTTTTTATTTTTGAATTTTCTGTCCTGTTCGCTACTAGTTGTTTTAGTTTTGCTTCCGCGATGAGAGATATGTAGTGAGGACTTAATGTATTGGGCATGATCCCAAGATTTAGTACTTTTATTATTTCTGTGGACACTCCCTTCGTGGAGTTTATTTACTATATATGTGATTTGCGTGGACTTCCTTTATTATTTTGCTACAATTGTGATCGTTTTGGCCGGCAGGATCGGCGTTATGTAGTGATGACCTTCCCGGGCATGAAGGTATCATCGCAAAGCGGCTGTTCTGGGCCTAAGACCCCAATGTTTCAAAGAAAGGGGGGGGGTCTTACAAGTCGTATCAAAGGAGACCTCGATCGAAAAGTAGCAGTCCATAACCCCTGGGTCACCCCCGCGTGATTTTAGTTTGGGGACAAACCAAGCAGCGGAAGCAGTGGTGTGCCCATATGGGGGATCACAGGAAAATTGTCCACTTTTAATTAGGTTTGAGTCGATTACTTGCAAATGGCTTTTTGTTATGCTGCCCCAACACAGCCTACACCACAGGGCGGAGTCCAATTATACTCTGAATGTTGCACCACCTCCCCCGGTCCCCACTCCGTTCCTACAGTCAGAAACGGGGCATACTTTGACAACTATTCTGGAGGCTTTCAGGGCTCAACAGGTTCCGACTCTGCAGCCAAACCCGAGGGCCAATTGGATGAGTATTTTCTGAGGACATTCTCCCCCATCCTACTTGGGGATGAAATCGGCCGTTCATACAGAGGAGTGGCTGGACATCATGTATGAGATGCTGACTGGGATACGGTGCCCGTGGGAGGAGAGGGTTCCTTTGGTTGTCACTTGCTTCTAGTCCCATGCCAAGAGGTGGTGGAAAACATCCCTGGACATGGCGTTTGCTGATAGAGAGGTTGTAGAGATTGCTTAGGGGGAATTCAGGGCCGCACTGTTGGAGCATTTTGTTCCGCAGTCATCCAGAGATGAGCTGGAGGATAGATTTCTATAGTTGAGATAGGGTAGCAAGACAGTGGTGGAGTATCATCGGGAGTTCAACCACCTAGCCCGGTATGCGGATTCTTATCAGTTGGATGAGGCAGCTTACACTAAGAGGTTCAATAAGGGCCTGCGGGAGGATCTGAGGGAGGTTGTGTTGTTCGTGTTCGACGAGCCTATTCCTCGGATATTGGAGATGGCGAAAATAATCAAGTCAGATTGGCATACTACCCGAGGCCGGAAGAGGCCAACTGAGGATCAGGGTCGGGGAGTCAGGAATGATAAGCAGCGGGGCCGCATCACAGATGGGAGAAGAGCAGAAGATCAGCCTCGTCAGTAGGTGAGACAGGAGCAGAGGGAACCAGTAGTGGTGGCCCCTCAGCCACCCTAGATGCGGGAGGAGCAGAGACCCGGGGGTATGGCATATCCCCCGCCAGAGTGCTTCAATTGTTATCAGGTGGGGCATATCTGGAGGAACTATCCCATGAGGGGGGCACCAGCACCATCGGCTGCCCCGCCAGCTCAGTATTTTGGAGGCCGAGGACGTGGCCGAGGTCGTGGATACCAGGGCAAAGACCGCAGGCAGGAGAGGGATTAAGTGTATGCACTGGATCTGACTCAACAACGGAATCCGGAGCAAGTGATCACAGGTACGCCAGTTAATTTTAAGTTTTCTCCTTCCTAGATAATTAGAGTTTTGGATATAGAACTGATAAACTAAGAAAGAAAACCATAATTAGATTTCTAAGACTTTAAACTTCCTCAGGCATAGTCTTCATCAGCGACAAGCCCGCCTATACATTGTTTGATACGGGTGCTTCGCACTTGTTCGTGTCGGAAACCTTCGTGGAAGGGTTGGAAGGCGTGGAGCGATTCACAGGCCTGATGATGAGGATACGACTACCAGACGGATCAGAGTTATTCACCACCGCCCGCTGTAACATGGAGGCGAAGATTGGAAGAAAGACATTTGAAGCGCCAGTGACGGTCCTGAAGATTCCAGTCTTTGACTTGATCCTAGGCATGACATGGTTGCATTGGAACCATGCTCAGATTGACTGCCTGTCAAAGAGGATTACTGTAAGGCATGGGGATTCCTACATCGTCATTGAAGGTATTACACCTATAACCTATTCCCCCTCTCTTGCTGTCATCCATGCAGGCCGTCAAGGCCCACTTGCATGGGGAGGAAGTCTATGAAGTGCTGTTTGAGATGGCTGAGGCCAATGATTCCATCTCAGATATTCCGGTGGTGCGAGATTTTGCTGACGTATTTCCAGAGAAGCTGTCCGGGCTATCCCCGTACCGGGAGCAGGATTTTCGGATACAGCTGGTACCAGGGGCTATGCCAGCATCTAGAGCCCCTTTCCGGATGGTCCCGAAGGAGTTGACAGAGTTTCGAAGCCAGCTCCAGGAACTAGTGGAAGCCAGATTTGTCTGGCCCAGCTCTTCACCCCGGGGAGCCCCGGGGTTGTTAGTTAGAAAGATGGACGGGACATTTATATTGTGCATCGATTACCGAGTATTGAACCGACTGACAGTCCGGAATACCTATCCGTTTCCAAGGATAGATGAGCTATTTGTTTAGCTGGAGGGGCACATTTCTTTTCAAAATTGGATTTGAGGTCGGGCTACTACCAGCTGCGGATCCAGGAGGAGGACATTCCGAAGACTGCATTCAGTAGCAGATATGGGATGTTCGAGTTTACCGTGATGCCCTTCAGGCTCACGAATGCACCGTCGGCATTTATGAGCCTCATGAATCGGGTGTTCGAGGCATATTTGGATGTGTTCGTCATCGTTTTTATTGATGACATCCTCATCTACTCGAAGATAGAGGAGGAGCACACACAACATCTGACGCTGACCCTGGAAAGACTGCGAGAGCACCAGCTTTATACGAAGTTCAGCAAATGCCAGTTATGGTTGAGGGAGGTGGCATTCCTAGGCAATATCATCAGTGGTACTGTGTTGGCAGTGGACCCGGCCAAGATTCAAGCAGTTAGGGATTAGCCGCAGCTGAAGTCGGCCACAGACATGCGGAGTTTTCTAGGACTTGCCGGTTACTACCGGAAGTTTGTGGAGGGATTTTCTCATATTGCCCTTCCACTCACATCCCTGACGAGGAAAGATGTGCCCTTTGTCTGGACCCCGCAGTGCGAGGTGGCCTTCCAGGAGCTAAAGGATCGACTCACCTCAGCTCCTATACTTGCCCTTCCTTCAGGGAAAGAAGGATTCCAGGTCTACACCAACACTTCCTACCAGTGCATGGGTGTCGTGCTGATGCATAATGGTCATGTGATAGCTTACGCCTCACGACAGCTGAAGAAGCATGAGCAGAACTACCTTGTTCATAACTTAGAGATGGGAGCGGTCATATTTGCTCTGAAATTCTGGCGGCACTATCTGTATGGTGTCCACAACGACATATACTCTGACCACAATAACTTGAGGTATGTGGGCACGCAGAAAGAGCTTGAATATCAGGCAGAGACGGTGGGTGGAGTTCCTAGCAGATTAACAGTACGAGATGCACTACCAACCTGGGAAGGCGAATGTGGTGGCAGATGCGCTGAGCCGGAAGGCCACAAACTCTGGAGCAGGACCGCAGTTGATGGCCTTGGAGTTGGTATAGATGTTGGAAAAGATGCAGATATCCTTGGTGTTCGAGGATCACCCGGAGCTATACCGGGAGTACCTATCGTTGTTGGTTTCCAAAGTTGACATATGAGACCGAGTCAGAGATGGGCAAAGGCAGGATGCCAAGCTAGAGCCGATATTCTGGGCCTTAGAAGCAGGCACTACTGGAGATTACACACTGAGGGATGGTTTAGTGTGCTTCAGAGGACGTGTTTACATACCAGAGGGAGGCCAGGTCCAGGAGGATATTATGACTGTGGCTCTCTACAATCGGTATTCGGTATACCCGGGGATTACAAAGATGATTGCGGATCTGAAGAAGACAATGTACTGGCCAGGCATGAAGAAGGATATCACCTACTTCATGACCCACTGCGAGGCATGCCAGCTGGTGATGGAAGAATGCAGAAACCCTGCAGGATTATTGCAGCCACTCCCAGTTCCGGAGTGGAAGTTCGATGATATCGCGATGGACTTTATACATGGGCTTCCCCGATCACGGATGGGAAACGATTCGATCTGGGTGATCGTCGACTGGCTGACGAAGGTAGCCAGATTTATCCCGATCAGAAAGGATGACTCGGTTGGTGTGCTGGTTCAGAAATTCGTGGAACAGTTCGTCCGTTGTCATAGCGTACCCAGGTCGATTGTGTCAGATCGGGATGGAAGGTTTACGTCCAGGGAGTGGAGATCAGTGCAGACTTACTTGGGCACTTGGCTGACATTCAGTACAACTTTTCTTCCCCAGACTGATGGGCAGACAGAATGCACTATTCGGACTTTGGAGGATCTGCTGCAACTTTGCATATTGGATCGCGGTGAGCCTTGGGAGAAGCTGTTGCCACTGATAGAGTTCTCATAGAATAACAGCTACCAGTCCAGCATAAGGATGGCTCCTTATGAGGCCCTATACAGACTGAGGTTTAGTACTCCGATGTCATGGATTCAGGATGAGGATCCGAAGGCTTTGGGGTCAGAGTTTGTTGAGGACACCGAGGTTCAGGTGAGACTGATACTGGACAAGATGTTAGAGGCACAGAGCCGATAGGCTAAGTATTACGACGGTCGACATCGTCAGGTGGAGTTTCAGGTGGGGGACTGAGTATTCTTGAAGATCCGACCGATGCATGGGGTTTCATGGGTACGCGGTCGGAAGAAGAATCTCAGCCCAAGATATATGGGGCCTTATAGAATCCGGGAGGAGATTAGTCCCTAGGCATACAGGCTGGAGCTGCCACAGGAGCTGGTGAGCCTGCACGACGTGTTCCATATATCCTCTCTATGGAGGGCTCTACTACGCCCGGAGCAGCAGATTACAGCCACGGATGAACTGGTAGTATCTGATCGGTCAGGTCACTTGGAATCGATCCGGATTGACGACAAGGGAATACGAGTCTTGCGCCGCAAGAAGGTTCCATTGGTCAAGGTCCTGTTGAGGAATCATGGGCGGGAGGAGCACACATAGGTACCCAGAGCTTTTCATCAGGTATTACTCACAACCTCTCGGGATGTTACAATTTTCCTTTCATATTTGAAACCCCATAGGCCTAACTAGAATTTCGAGGACGAAATATTTTTGTTTATATATTGGGATTTTTAACATCCCTCAAACAACTAGACCTCTGGGAGTGGTTTTGTCATGACTAGGTCATGACAAAACCCTAGCAAGCCCAAGAAGGTGGTGCAGGCCTAAGTTTCGTCGCCGGGAAACCCACAGGTTATTACGTTCGCCCCTCGATGATTTAAAATCGACACTCGCACAGAAGTTTCCCCAACGCACACTCCACGTAATTTTATCACGATTATGCTAACGAACGGGTAGCCAAACCGTTAGGGACCGAATAGAGGCTATAGGCCAATATCCGTTCCAGCTAAAAGGATCAATATTAGATCCGACCGAGCGGGTGGTACCAAAAGAGATCTACCAAAATTGCGATTCGGAAAACGGTTGATCTCTCCCAACAAAAAGCTACGAGGTTCGCCAAACCTTTCGAAAAATAAATTAATTAAGATGAACACGAATCAATTGAAACAACCCACGATTTATTTTCAAGCTTCGAAATCCAATGCAAAAATTGGCCGCCACAAAAACTATCAAGAGGGAAACACACAGGAGTAGAAGTTTCGTTACCCAAGTTGGAATGGATGATTTCGACTATCTCGCTTGGAACGCTCGTCCACGGTTCCGTCGGAGTTACGCCGGATGGAGCAAAGTTCTTCTACCGTCGTCGCGTCACGCTCATGGTGGTTGGATGAAGACTTGAAAGGGAAGGGGAGGAGGGTCGGTTTTTGTGGCTGGAGGTGGTGGATGATAGAGGGGCTTGTGTTTGGCGGCGGCTTGGAGTGGAGGAGGGTTGGTGGCCGAGTGGTGAAGGGGGGGAGAGGGAGAGATGTGGGCGGCTAGAAGAGGGAGGAGGGGTTGGGTCGGCCGAAACCTAGAGAAGGAGAAAAGGAGTTGACAAGGGGGGAAAGCTTTAGGGTTTTGAATATCTCATTCCAAATCAAAAGCATAAGGAAATATCTTAGGCCTTATATAGGCTTACAACATTGGTTAGGCTACATGCATCCCAATTAAATAACATGCACTCTATAGTTAAACAATAAGAAAATAAATAAGCAAGCTTAAGCAAATAACCAAAATAAATTCACCCAAATAAAATTGATAGTCATCCACTAATTATGAAGAAGTGGGCTTGCGCCGAGGGCGGAGGTTGTAGCGTCGCTCCACATGATCACCATGACGATGCAAGTCTTTTGAAGGCGACGAAGGATGATCTTCCGCTAGCATGCCGTCATCATTAGCAAGTTGGGGGATAATGTCTCCATCAATCCCCCCCTGCTCGAAAGGACTCATCACCGATGAGTGGTCTCGAAGGTACCGTCGAAGAAGAGCGTCATCCAATAGAGCCACCTCCGATTCCGGGAGCCAAGAGTCATCGGAGGTGGGACGACCGCGCCACCGAATCAAGTAGCGGTGCACATCGCCATCTGGAGAGGGAAGCACTTCATCCTGTAGAATCCTGTCTGGCAAAATGTGTGTCCGGGGAAACCTTGGAAAAGCGTTAGGCAACAAAGGAGGAAAATCTTTTTCTTCAACATGCAACGTACCTCCGTTGGAGACCGATGGAGGGAGCGATCCAGTAGCACCCTCAACCCCAAATCTAGTAGAACCTGTAGTGGAGCTAAACGGACAGGAAGATAGTTCTTGCGGCGGAGAAACATATGGCATTAAATCCGAAACATTAAAAATAGGGCAAATACCCCCAATCAGTTGGTAATTCCAAAAGAAAAGCATTGTCTCCTAATTTATTTAAAATATGAAATGGTCCCACTCGCCGATCCACTAACTTTTTAAGGTGCCCGTAGGCAACCGTTCAGGGATGAGATGCACCATGACTAGATCATCAACTTTTAAGTGAGATGCTCTCTTATGTACGTTAGCATGAACTTGATAAGACGCGTAATGTGTGGTTAGCATTTCCTTTATGTGCTTATGCAGATTTTGAATATGAGAGGAAAAATCTAGTGCAAATTGACTTGATTTAAAAGATGGCGGTAAAGGGATCAAGTCGAGTGGCACCAGCGCTTTATATCCGTGCACGATCTCATTCGGAGACAAGCCAGTGGACCTATTTTTGGAATTATTATATGCTAACTGGACATGAGGAAGGAGAAGATCCCATGTACCCTTGTGGTCTCCCACAAGGCATCGTAATAAACTACCTAAACTTTTGTTTACCACTTCCGCTTGCCCATCCGTCTGCGGATGGTAGGCTGAAGAGAACAGAAGTTTGTTGCCCATAATCCTCCACAAGGTCTTCCAAAAATAACTAGTAAACTTCACATATCTATCGGTAACTATAGATTTGGGGACACCTCGATGGCTAACTACTTCCTTAAAATATAATTGTGCAACGTGTGATGCATCGTTGGTTTTATTACATGCAATAAAGTAGGCCATCTTGGAGAAGCGATCCACGATGACTAAGATAGATTCATGACGTCTAATCATGACAGGTAGGCCTAGAATAATATTCATACTAACGTCTTCCCAAGGTAAGGATGGAATCGAAAGAGGGATATAAAGTCCCGCATTGGTTTTGTTACCCTTGGCCAATTGGCACGCTCGACAACTACCCACGATCTTGTTAATCATTGTCTTAAGACCAGGCCAATAAAACTTGTCTTCTACTAATGTGATCGTTTTTCACGGCCAAAATGACCGCCTAACCCACCACTATGCAACTCCCAAAAAATAAAGTGACGTAGGGAGGAACATGGGATACATAACTTCGAGTGGTTGAATAAATAGCCGTCACAAATATAGTAAGACGTAATGGTCGTAGGCGAATTGTCCTGAGTGGCTAAATAAATATCCTTAAAATCCGGACAGTGGACATATACATCTTTAATTCTATCGAAGTCGATCACCTTAACTTCTAGCGTAGACAATAATAAAGAAACACGACTAAGAGTGTCGGCTACGCGGTTGAGAGTACCCTTAAGGTGTTTGATGATGAATGTGTACTCCTGAAGATAGGAGACCCATTTGCATGTCTAGGGCTAACCTTAGTTTGAGAGTTAATAAATCTCAACGCTTCATGATCAGATAAAATGACAAATTCCTTAGGAAGTAAGTAGTGCCGCCAATATTGGAGGCACCAAATGACTGCGTAAAACTCTCGATCGTAATTAGATAATTCAATTTAGGCCCTGCCAGTTTCTCACTGAAATACCCAATAGGGTGGCCTTCCTGACTCAATACACCGCCAATTCACACACCTGACACATCACATGATAACTCGAAGACTTTATTAAAATCCGGCAATCGCAGTAAGGGGGCTTCCAACATACAGGATTTAATGGTGTTAAACGCTTTAGCGGCTGAAGCCGTCCAAGAAAATTCACCCTTTTTCATGCACTCAATAATGGGGGCCATGATGCTGCTAAAATCTCGAATGAATCGGCGATAAAATGTAGCTAGGCCATGGAAACTCCTAACATCCCAAATATTGGCGGGCTCTGGCCACTCCTTAATAGCTTGGACCTTATTGGGGTCAACATATATGCCTTCCGAACTCCCTATATATCCGAGAAACTCAACAGACGACACATGAAAAGTACACTTCTTAAAATTGACGAATAATTTCTCTGACCCCAAAGTGGTAAGGATAATCTTCAGATGGGCCTCGTGATCGAGCGTGGATTTGCTAAAAACTAAAATATCATCAAAATACACCACTATGAATTTTCCCATATACGGTTGGAAGACGTGAGTCATCATCCTAGAAAATGTGCTCGGGGCATTGGAAAGCCCAAACGGCATAACTAACCACTCGTAGAGATCTTCCTTCGACTTAAATGCCATCTTCGACTCATCACCTTCCCTAATTCAGATCTGATGGTAGCGACTTCTAATATCCAATTTCGAGAATATCATGGAACCCGCTAACATGTCCAATAAATCGTCCAATTGAGGGATGGGAAAACGATACTTAACATTAATTTTATTAATGGCTCTACTATCCACACACATCCTCCAAGAGCCGTCTTTCTTGGGAGCAATCAAGGCGGGTACAACACATGGACTCTTGCTATGACGAATGAATCCCCTTTGCAATAAGTCAGAAATTTGGGTTTGTAGTTCTAAGTGTGTGGAGGGATTTAACTGATAGTGAGGAAGGTTGGGCAAAGAGGAACCCGGGATGAAATCTATCGCGTGTTGGATGTCTCGCATGGGGGGTAAATCGGATGGAAGCTCGTCCGGGTACACATCCTTAAAGTCATCTAGGAGCTTTCTCAATGCCGGAGGTAAAGTCTCAACAGACGCCGTATCGTCCTTAGCCTGCAAACAAACTAAAGCATATATGACGCCATCCATAAAGGTGTTACGAGCCAATTCCTTCTTGCCTATCAAACTTAACGCCTTCTTTTCGACCGGGACAATCGTATCCTTAGAGGGGATCGAAGGGTCCTTAGGCGGAGTGGGTTTTAGAGTTATGGTCTTGCCATTAAATTTAAATTCGTAAGTTTAGCCCGACCAAAGTGGGTAACATCATGATCATAAAGCCATGGGCGACCTAATAGAACATGACAAGCATCCATTGGGATGACGTCGCACCAAATCTGTTCAGAATAAGCTTTGATGGTAAGGGATGCCAAACAACGCTTTGACACTGGGAGGGATGACTTGTTTACCCATACCACCTTATAAGGGTGAGGGTGCGGCTCAGTAACCAAAGACATTCGGGTCACCGCAGCTTCCGAAATGACGTTTATACAACTTTCATTATCTATGATCAACCTACACCACTTTTCCCCACTCTTAAAATGCAACGAAAATATGTTCGTCCTATTCCAGTCATCTAACGCCCGCGGGTTCGCCAGAATACACCTCATGACCATCATGTGAGAGTCATCCTCCAAGTCACTAGGCACCCCTTCTGACTCGCTATCCTCTCCTGCTTCGTAAATAAGATCGTCTGACTCACATGTGGAATCCAACAGTGCTAAAGGATTGGGCTTAGTACGACACTCACTAGCGCAGTGACCTTGAATGCCGCATGCGAAACAAGTAGCGTTTGATTTGTTGACCCGTCCTACTGGGTCTCTCTCACCTGTCGGGTTTCTACTATTCCTGGCAGTCACGACTATGGAGGTCGAGTCGGTGGACCGGATCTTCCTCGTGTCCTTATAGGTGGAAGTGGGAGGTGGTCCTAAGATGGACTTTCCCTTCTAAAACGGGCGAGACTTATTTTTATGCACGTTGTGTTTCTCAATATCTAATGCAGCGTTAAACGTGACTTGCAAGTCGGTGTGGCCATATCGTAGCAATTTTCTTTGGATGTCGGGGTTTAACCCCTTACAAAACCTAGAGTGGGTGATCTCAGGCATATCTTTCACTCCACACCTAACCATCATGTCCTTCAGCAGACTCATATACTCTGAGACCGACCTATTTCCTTGCTTAAGGGTAACCAAATCATCAAACATCTGTGTTCGATGATATGTGGGGACGTACTGCTCTGTCAGCAAAGCCTTCATGTCTGCCCAAGCAATGGGTAACTCTCCATTCTCGACTCTCAGATGCCGCTACTCATTTAACCAAAATATTTTCGCTCTACCCAACAATTTCATCCTCGCCACGCGCACCTTATCCGCGTCATTCAGAGTGTACCACTCGAAGTAGCACTCTATCTCCATAACCCAGTCTTGGAACACTTGGGGTTCTCCCAACCCATCGTATGATGGGGGTTTGACGCGGACGGCCCTAGTAAGATCAAACTTGTATGGTGCCCGCGGGGCGTGTTCGTGATTATGGTTGTTATCCGGGTTATTATTTCCTTCTGCCCGTTGGTTTGCGGGTTGATTACGGGGATTCCCAAGGTGTAATCTCATCACGTGCAGTGTCTCCCTAATAGCCGTCATTTGTTCCGTGAAATCCTGGCGGAGTTCCTCAAGTGTTGTGAGACCGTGACCCGCATCCCGTTCGTCCTCCATATTGGAAGAAGACGGGGAATACTCCGTGCCTAATCTAGTGCGCATACAAATAAAAGAAGTTGTGTCCAGCGAAGGTGACACACAGAAGGAATTGTTCTCGCTAAGATAACTAAGATCGAAAATATTTTTTTGTGATTTTCTGGAAGAAAAAAATGCGTAGATTATTAAAAAAAAATTTTGAAGTTTTTTTTGCAGAAATACAAAAATTAGGCCGCTATTAGTAGACTAGGAAAATTTGTTTTTTTATAATTTTGGTAACTAAACGTGCAAGATAAGTGCGTGCAAACAACAGGGGGAGGGGGCCAATTAGGAAATTGACTGGAACCTCCCTCTGATACCAAATTGGTGCAAGCCTAAGCGTCGTCGCCGGGAAACCCACGGATTATTACATTCTCCCCTCGATGATTTAAAATCGACACTCGCACAGAAGTTTCCGCAACGCACACTCCACGCAATTTTATCACGATTATGCTAACGAACGGGTAGCCAAACCGTTAGGGACCGAATAGAGGCTATAGGCCAATATCCGTTCCGGCTAAAAGGATCAATATTAGATCCGATCGAGCGGGTTGTACCAAAAGAGATCTACCAAAATTGCGATCCGGAAGACGGGATATCTCTCCCAATAAAAAGCTACGAGGTTCGCCAAACCTTTCGAAAAATAAATCAATTAAGATGTGCACGATTCAATTGAAATAACCCACGATTTATTTTCAAGCTTCGAAATCCAACGCAAAAATTGGCCGCCACAAAAACTATCAAGAGGGAAACACACGGGACTAGAAGTTTCGTTACCCAAGTCCGAATGGATGATTCCGACTATCTCTCTTGGAACGCTCGTCCACGGTTCCGTCGGAGTTACGCCGGATGGAGCAAAGTTCTTCCGCCGTCGTCGTGTCATGCACGTGGTGGTTGGATGAAGACTTGAAAGGGAAGGGGAGGGGGGTCGGTTTTTGTGGTTGGAGGTGGTGGATGAGAGAGGGGCTTGTGTTTGGCGGGGGCTTGGAGTGGAGGATGGTTGGTGGCTGAGTGGTGAAGGGGGGGGAGAGGGAGTGACGTGGGCGGCTAGAAGAGGGAGGAGGGGTGGGGTCGGCCAAAACCTAGAGAAGGAGAAAAGGAGGAGACAAGGGGGGAAATCTTTAGGGTTTTCAATATCTCATTCCAAATCAAAAGCATAATGAAATATCCTAGGCCTTTTATAGGCTTACAACATTGGTTAGGCTACATGCAGCCCAATTAAATAACATGCACTCTAAAGTTAAACAATAAGGAAATAAATAAGCAAGCTTAAGCAAATAACCAAAATAAATTCACCCAAATAAAATTGATAGTCATCCACTAATTATGAAGAAGTGGGCTTGCGCCGAGGGCGGATGTTGTAGCGTCGCTCCACACGATCATCATGACGACACAAGTCTTTTGAAGGCGACGAAGGAGGATCTTCCGCTAGCATGCCGTCATCATTAGCAAGTTGGGGGATGATGTCTCCATCAGAAGGCCAAGTGAACCTAGGAATGTAGGTGAGATAACTATGGTCTGCTAATAGTAGATTTCTAAACCCTAGTTTAAGATGATCATGAGGCTTTAACATAACTCTAGGACCCCACCATGGTCTCACCAATCCATTGTGAGGTTCATTAGAGCCTTAAGGGTCCAATGGATTCGACCCAGGGTGGCCAAGTTGACCTAGAACCACCCTAGGCCTAATTAGGCAAGGTGCCCTAACCAAGGGCAGTGTACCCTAGTAAAGCCCAACCAACCCTACCAGTGTCTTCCTAGACCTAATGTGGGGTCATTGGGTCACTAAGGATCCATGGAGGGCAGTCAAAGTGGTTAAGGTTACCAAAGTCAACTCTAACACTAAATGGGTTAAACTGACATACATAGGGTCAACTGACCTTCCCTTATCCAAGTGGATCCCCCTCATTTCCTACTAACCCTAGGGTGAGGTCAATGGGTCAACTAGGACCCATTGGGTCAACTCCAGAGCCTAAGTAGACCCAAGTCAACCTTAGCCCTAAACTGGTCAAAGTGCCCTAACAAATGGGCAAGTGGCCTTCTGAGTGCAATGTCAACCCTACCCATCCCTACCTAGACCCTAGAGGATGCCAATAGGTCACCAAGGACCCAATGATGGTGACACAAAAGGTCAATTTGACCTAGGTGAACCCCAGTCAAGGTTATGTCAAACCTAGCTCAAATGGGCTAACCCAAGCTCAAACCCATTTCCCCATTTAGGCTAACCTCATTTTTATTATTAACATGAGTTAGTGGGGTGCTAATAGGCTGGAAGAGAGATCAAAATAATCCATGATGGGTAGGAGAGAGAAAGCTAAATTTTCCCCTTTAATGGAGCAGAGAGAAAGCGGGAGAAAAATGACCATTCATGGTGATTGAATGCCATTGACTCCTCATTTCCTCTCCCAATTGATGTAGATTCACTCCCTCTATCAGTTATGGGAGGTTTCTGATGGAATAATGCCTAGGGAAGGTGAAACCACCATGGCTTTAATTTTCCCTTTAGTGTCCATTAATGGTCAGTGACGCTACACCCATCCTCTCTCCCACTTGAATGTTTTAAAAGCTTACCTAGACTTAGGGCAGGAGTTTCTACCATTTTCCTGAAGAAACCGAGTCCTCTGGCAGCATAGTTGTAGAGAACGGAAAAGCTCCACCACCGACCATGGCAACTCGAAGATCGACCCGCCTCCAGCCCTCCAATAAGGACCTCCTCTACTCCTTCTATGAATAGATCTTAGGAATCTTTTAGGAGGAGAATCTGACTCAAATGAGTCAGATCAGGGGATGACTTTTCCATGGTTTTTCCAAAAAAATGGAGTTGTCAGGTTCACCGGAAACCACCCCTCTGGCGGTCATGCTGCCGCCCGGCGATAGCCCCCACCTCAATGAAGGTCGTGACGGTGGTGGCCGGCCAGGGAGGTTTCCGGGTGGCTGGGAAAATGGCTTGGAAGAAGCTCCAGGTCGGGCTGATCACAGCCCTTGGCTGGAGGAGGAAGATGACCAAGATGCATTGTATTTGCTTTAAGATCCGTACTGGATCATTTCTTTTATTTAGTTTTGATTTCTGAATTTTCTGTCCTATTCGCTACTAGTTGTTTTAGTTTTGATTCCGTGATGAGAGATATGTAGTGAGGACTTGATGTATTGGGCATGAGCCCAAGATTTAGTACTTTTATTATTTTTGTGGACACTACCTTTGTGGAGTTTATTTACTATATATGTGATTTGCATGAACTTGCTTTTTTATTTTGCTACAGTTGTGATCGATTTGGCCTGCAGGATCGGAGTTTTACAGAGATGACCTTCCCAGGCGTGAAGGTGTTACCGCAAAACGGTTGTCTGGGCCTAAGACCCCGGTGTTTCAAAAAGGGGGGGGGGGTCTTACAGTAAGTAATTCTCCACAGGCTAGAGAAATATGGTAATCTGGTAACTTTTCTACACTCTATTAATGTTAAATTTTGTCTATGATGAATATGTTGTGTTGTCATTGACCTATATTGTTTTGACTTCTTCAAATAGGTGGAGATTGTTTGGTCTATTGATCCCAATATCCTAGAATTATAAGAAGCCAAACGAGTCAATGACATACACACAAAATGTATTTGATGTGTGCCTTAGTTCTTACATGCAGGTAGTCCATGATTGGATAGGTGAAGAAAAATGAGTTTGGTAGTAAACTCAAAATTCGTCGAGCTCAGCTTGCAGTTCATCAAGCTCAGTCACTGGTCATCGAGCTCAGCTCAACATTCCTTGGGATAAGCTCAAGATCTCAAGATTCAAAGTTCATCGAGCTCAGCTTGAAGTTCGTCGAGCTTAGTTTACAGTTCGTCGAGGTCAGCTTACAGATTGTCGAGTTCAGCTAAACACTTGTTGAGCTAAAGCCAGAAAAATTGACTAAGGCAAAAAGCGCTGAGATCGCTGAGAAGATCCGAGTTCGTCGAGCTCAGCAAACAGATTTTCGAAGGTAGCTAAAGCCAGAAAATCTAACTAAGGCAATAATCGCTGAGATAGCTGAGATAACTGAGAAGAAAGCGCTGAGACCGTTGAGAAGAAATCGTTAAGACAGCAGATCAGAAAGTGCTGAGACAGAAACATATTTCAGCTGTTAAGAAGGTAGCGTTGAGACCGCTGAGAAGAAAGCACTGAGACAGAAATGTGTCTCACATGTTAAGAAGAAAGCGCTGAGACAGAAGCTTATCTCAGCTGTTAATAAGAAATCGCTGAGACCGCTGAGACAGAACAGCTGAGATAAATCCAGAGAAAATTCACAAGTCTAGAAGCGCTCAAAGCCAAAACTGATGGCGTTGAGTGACTTACATCATTCAACGCTTTATAGATTTCTGAAATATTTTCCAAGTCCAGATGGTGATGACCATTGCTGACGTCATCAAAGTCAACTTACATATAGCCGTTGCGGGAAAGCTGTAGTGGCGCCGAAAGCTGCTTTGTCCTTCTCTAAAAGAGGTGGGGCTCACCAATCCTTGGCCGGGCCCACACACATTTGTGTCATTGATTCAAATAAGCGCATATAAAAAGAAAAAACAAAAGTGGATTATGGTAACGAACGAAGAACAAACGCAGAAAATACAGAAAGAAAACTAGAGGCGGCTGGACATCTTCTTCTCCATTAAGCTAGAAAACGCAAGTCCAGCAGAGACAGCTTGAAAGGCAAAGCAATATAGCTGAAGCTCTTGAAGTTCAGCAAGATAGTTCTCTCTAGAATAGAGAAGTTGATTCATCTATTCAACAAGCAAATAGCTGTTCATTTGTGCAGCAGAAAAGGTGTTTGCTGTAGAAGAGGACTAATTCCTTCTATCGCAAGAGTGCTAGAATAATATCTGCTCAGTCCAGTAAGGTAGACTCATAGATTTATCTCTTAGTTAGTTGTTTTATATTTCTTAAACATTTTGTATTCACTCCTAGTAGGATTCAGTTTATCTAAATCTGAGTGTAGGGCACTTTGTGCCTGAGGTAGGTGACTAATTAGTCACCGAGGTAGGTGCCCTGTTGGGGTACTGAGGTAGGATCCAAGTGTGGATCTGAGCTGTAAGGCTTTATTTCCTAAGGTAGGAGAGTTATTCTCTCTGAGGTGGGAACCAAGTGTGGATCTAAGGTAGGGTTGTCCTCCCAGCCTGAGTGTAGGGCCTTGTGCTTGAGGTAGGTGACTGGAGAGTCACTGAGCTATAGGTGACATGTGTCACTGAGTTGTAGGCCTTGGAGGACGTTGAGCTGTAGGTACCTGGAAGGGTACTGAGTTGTAGGAGTGCTGCAGCACTCTGAGAGTAGGTCTGTGTGCCTGAAGCTGTAGGGCTGAAGAGCCTGAGTTGTATGCCTTAGAAATAAGGCTAAGGTAGGTGATCAGTGGTTCACTGAGCAATAGGAGCTCTGTAGGGATCTGAGGTAGGAACTCTTGTGGTTATGAGTTTGGATTATGTGAAGAATCTGTGTGTAAGGCTGAGGGCTAGAGGTGTATGCTCTGAGGAGCATATTGGTGGAGTTTGTGCCTAGTTCAACAAATCAGTTGGATAGATGGGAGGAAAAGTGGATGTACCCAATTGGGGAACCACTATAAATCCTTGTGTGTTTATTGTGGTTCTTGTTTTCTTTCTTATTGCAGGATCTAAGGAGAAGTTCTAGATAGATTAATTTGAAATCAGCAAAAGAACTAATAGAAATTCAAAGACCTATTTACCCCACCCCCCCTTTAGGTGATTAGCTAACCTCCAGTTAAGCAACTTTCAGTAGGGCTAACGTACAAAACCTGAGCTGTAGGACTTGGTTTCAAGTCTGAGGTAGGTGATCCTTTGATCACTGAGTTATAGGAGCAAGCTTGCTCTGAGGTAGGGCTTTGTGCCTGAGCTATAGGTCTTGGAGGAGACTGAGGGATCCTGAGGAATCTATGTTGTAAGATCTAAGGAGTTGAGTTTTGGAGAAGTGCCTTGTCTAACACACTGTTAGAAATATGGGAGGGAAAGTGGACGTACCCATAATCTGGGGAACCACTATAAAACTACTATGTCATCTGTGTGATTGTCTTGAAAGCAAAAGAAACTAAATCACAACACACTAAGTGGAGGGAAAATCTTAAAAGACTAGAAAACCTATTCACCCCCCCCCCTCTAGGTGTTTAGCTACCATAGAATTAAAGACTTTCAAACACTTTTAGCCTCATGGCGTTGAGTGAACTGCCTTCACTCGATGCTTCAGTACTTGGCCCGATTTTTGCTTTGTCAGCATCTTGTCTTGAGTCCAACTAGTATTGTGACCTTAACAACCTATCTAATCAAGGTATAGTAGACAACCTTCACACATTAAACTTGAACATACATAAAATACAATTATGCACTTAGCATTAATGGTGATGTCTTTTCAAATTCAGGGAACATTGAAGGGAAATATTCCCAACAATAAGTTCTTCTTACATTGGATCCGCTTCATATCTTGCTCAAGGGATCAGGTAGTATTCACCATGGTCAGAAAGACTTGGGTCATCAGGCCTAACAGAAGCAGTCTTAGATCATCTCACAGACCTTTATAAAACTCATTGGTCTTTCGCTCCTTGTCAGCAAATGCGGAGCCTACATATCTTCCAAGTCTAATAAACTCATGCAGATAGTCTTCTACCAAACTCTCACCATGAGTTAACATCTAAAACTGGTTCTCCATCACAATACATTGTACATAAGGGAGATGCCTTGCCAGAAATAATCACGAAAACTCTTCCATCGAGACCTCACTCAGTTGCTTGCCCGCAAACAGGTGCAACTCTAACTCATCACACAAATGCCTTACCTCTCCATCCAATAGGAATGTAGCTAAGATGAATTTCTGTCCTACCTATGTCTCCATTGTTGTCAAGGATTTCTTTATCCTAGAGGGCCCATCTTCGACTTGAGTTGGGGATCCTATTCCCGCAAATGTAGGAGGATTGAAGCACAAAAAATTCTTTAGTTCCTTGTTTATCGCTCGTCTTGCCACTATAGGCTCTGCAACCACTTCCCTCATAGTCACTGGCTTAACTACACCAAATGGCACAGTGGCCACTGTAGGGTAGTAGGCTGTTCTAGCCTTCATTGTTGCACATTGATCATTACTTGGACAACATCAAAAACTATTCAAACAAACTTCATAGAAGAAGGAGTTGTAGACACATCAGTTGGTGCAGTACTCTTCACAGAGTGCTGGGGTTGAGACTACACCGAACCACTCTTAGTCACCTATAATAATGAAACCACAATTAAGCGACTATTAACATTGCAAAGAACAATCATAGGAACACACAGGTTCCTCAAACATGTGTATTTATCACTCCTAAGTCGACATTCATGGGGTATTTTATGGTTTATTAGTGACGCACACACGTGTTCACACCACTCCTTAAAATAATTCGACCACAAATTTGAATAAGAAGAGATCAACACTAGAAGCTAATACCAAATTATAACACCTTGTCTGTCATGAAGAATATAATACTAGGTTCGGATGGGACCCTACTCCATATTTAACGAACAAACAATGTGGTCATAAAATGAAACCAAATATCCATGTAATATATCTCAGAGTTAACAACTAACAAAAGCATTTAAAACATAAAAACCTACAAATTGTAATGTCCACCAAATATATATGAACTCGGAATGACAGTAGACATAAAAGTTTGGCCTTAAGATCTTACAATAGTGTAAAGGTCTAAACAACCAAGTTATTTACATACATCATCACGTATGCCGACAATACATGAAAACAATAAGCTACCACACTTGGGCCTTTGAGGTCCAACATAACAAGAGGGCTTCAGTCTATTATTTCCTGCTTCACTCACCAGCACCTGCACAAGTACATTCCACCAAGATGTGGCAAAACAAAACATCAATCAGCTTTAGTTCACCACAATTATAATGACCCTACCCCATTTTGAGGGCGGTGGTACTCCTTCCTTACAAGCAAGCAGTATGACAATATAAAATTAAACAATCACCATAATCAGTGGAACACACAACCACACACTTCATTCTCTCATGGCACACTTTAGGTGTACTGAATTTAAAGTCCCACCTCCATACTAAGTTTTACTTTCTTAGATGGTTCCTTTAAGCATTTACCATTAAGCCATATTGCCTTACAGACTTCACCAAGATCAAACGGTGCACCAAAGAGCTACCTCTTCACCAACTAGCATGGGACAAGTTCATATCAGCTTTTCCCATGCTCAAAATCATTGGAATCACATTATCATGATGCGGGTATGGCTTCACCTTGGCATGTTAACACGATAACCAACATTTTCTCTTACGATCAACATAAAAGGCCGCCAAGCTAGGCTCATTAGGTCTTTCAACTTCTGATGTTAGACACATAATCCTCAGGACCTGTCGTATCCATCATAGTTTTTCACTGGGAGCTATCGCCAGCGAAAGTCACTATTGTCGGGTGATACCGATAGAATCGCAAATCTGTCACATATCAGGTGTTTCTTGGAGTTGACCTCTAGTACTCCCTGTAGCACACTTTAACACCTAGAACTCAAAATTTCATACAATTTCTCTACCGAGTCCTCTCCAACACATAAAATTAAACATCACCAATCCCAACTAACCTTTTACAGGTGGATTTCATAGAGCATGCATATTTTTGTACAGCGATCCGGGCTCTATATGTAATTTCTACCGGTATTATTTTATATTAACCTGTTGGAAGTTTCATCCTCCACTAATTAGTGGGAACTTGCACATAAATATGCAAAAATAAAAGAACTAGCATGTCCTAGAATTAAGTAGGAAAATCATTTCCCTTGATGATTTCATCAGTGTTATGGACTCACAGTTCACCCAAATGAAAAGGTTCGCAAGGCTTTCCTCTCCATGGATTTACCGTCGACCATCGAATCCAATCTTGTAAGCTCCTCCAAAACTTATCTAATGGCTAAGGTCAGCCCTCTCATTCTTACTCTTTTTCTCTTTGTTTCCTTTTCTCACTTGAAGAGAGAGAGAGGGGGGGAGAGAGTGTGAGTGAGTGAAAATGAGAATGAAGTTAATTTTTCCCCTTCAGCCAGCTTATCTGGTTCAGGATAAATCCCAACCCTCAGATACAATTCCAAATAGAAGTGGATGACCATGATTTAATTTTAGAAATCTTACTTAACGCTATCATTAAGAAATATCACTATTGCCGGGCAATATCTCTGGTGGTGGCCGCTTAACCGAGTCAGCATCGCTCAACAGCTACTTTATAACTAACACATGGGCATCTACCATGTGTCACACTATTGCGAGGCGATATCACACTATTGCAGGCATTACCAAATCAGCTATATCATTTTGTTAATTGTTTTGTTTTATCAACTATTTTGTTTTATCAACTGTATTGTTTTGTTGACTACGTTGCCTTAATTGCTATCATCGATGATACCTCACCATCGTGGGACAATAACTCCTACTTCTAGAATAAGTTATTTTTCAATTGTGGGAGACCTGGGGTGTTACGCCTTTGATCCGCATGGGTGGAGAGTTTGCTAGGAGTCATCCTTAGTTGCTACGCCGAGGGGGTGGTCCATGGAATATGCTTCAACTCAACGTAAGGGTGATGGATGAACCTTCGATCCACGGAGGTGAGGTGTTTACAAGGGCTCATCTTCGAGATTAATGATGAGGGATAAACCCATGAGTTGGTATAGGCATAGATTGTTGGGAATTTTCTCAACTCATTGCTATGATAACAATGTTAGGGGTGATCATTATATCCATAAATTGAAAGGAAAACAAAGATATTTTTTGCACAAGTTTTTGCTCACAAATTTATAGTATCATAAGTGGTTGCTCAAGATTGAACAAAAGCGAAGGTAAGTTGAGGAAGCCAGAATATAGTTGGGTGTTTTCTCTCATTTCCTGACTTTAAGGTTGTCCTTGAATGGAGCGATTGCAGCAGGCGCTGGCTTGAAATGCATTAAGGAATAAACACTGAAGTATGCCATTGTAGTTGGAGTTGGTTGAGATATTGTTGAACTGAATACTGAAGGTTCCTTACATGGGTGGTTATCCTAACATGACAGGGAGGACAACAGTTCCCATGATTGGGACCGGAGAACCCACCATGACGTGCGTGCTGGCAACCTTAAGCTGCATGCTCCCGCTTGTTAACCCGAGCTTCATTAACACTAGTATACATATTATCTTGACTGTTATCTTATCGTTGATCGATATTCGATTCAACAAAATTTGGTTTTCTCCAATTGCAGAACTAACGTTTTGCCTTCCTAAGTGCATATTTTGCTTTAAAGAGAGGCCTTATGTATTTGCGGTAGCATAGGGGATGCAATTAAGATGTTGGTCTTGCTCTAGTAAGTGGCTCTGATTATGGCCTGATAAGCATTCTTGAGACCACCATGACTGTATAACAAGTCCTAGGTGGTGGAACCGCTTTATTTCCTTCCCTAGGAGTCGGCATTCTACAGTGTCATGCTTGCGACCCGGATGGTAACTACAATACTTAGTTTTGTCCCCTTTGCTTGGCCCGAGGGCCATTGGTTTCTGGAGTGCGTGGTGACCGCACAAGGCAAGTAAATCCTCTCCTTTGGTGATATTATGTAGGATGGAACCCCAGTTCTGGAGATGCCCTTCACCTCGACATGCGCTGGAGTAATGTTTGCAACTTTTCTCACAAGAGGGTGCTAGTTCCTTGCATTCTTTCTTCCTCTAGGCTTCTTGTTGGTACCGATCTTTAGGGGTGATGCCTCTGGTGACTTGATTAAAATTGGGCAGCACTCGCTTGGCAGGGATTCTAGTTTCCTTGGGTGCCTAGTACTCTACATAACCCTTATATGGTGTAATTTGAGCACTTTGTGCGAGAGTGGGGCTAAAGGAGCAAGGCTTTGTTTCTTTCTTAAACATGACAAGTACTTGTTGTTGCCAATCCTCTAGTTATCGAATGCATACTTCTATGGGTGAGGGTAATTTCGCAATGACTGTTAAAATTCAACAAACCGCAGACGCCCCCTTGGATACCCTGTTGAAAACTCAACAAACCAAAAGGAGGATACGCCCACTTATAATGTTGAAAGTTTTCCCGGATCGTGGAGTTAGCAGGGGTTATCTCAACAAAGCAGTAACAACCAGCAACACAAGCAGCACAAGCTTCTTTATTGATCAAGAGCAAACTTCTTTACACAGCGAGACATACATGGCGAGACATGCTTCGCCAAAACCCAACACCGGGAGAGCAGAGACAGTTACAAAGACAAGAACAAAAAACAAGCCGCGCGGACTCAATCAACAAGCCGCCGACCTACTGCAGTGGAGTCCGCTCAGTCCGCCAGGTCGCCAGACCGCAACCCAAGCCGCGCGGACTCACCCTTTCCAATGCTAGCTCTTCACCGCCGATCTGCAGGCCACCTGACCGCGAGGTCGCCTAGCCGCCAGACCGCACAAGCTGCGTCACCAAATGGAACAGTCCGCCTGAAGCAGGCGCCTTCCCGAACCCCGAACCAAGTTGACAAAGAGAAGACCGCCTGGTCGCTATCCGTGACCTGCTGTTTACCGCCTGTTGCTTAACCGCAGAGTCCGCACTGTCCCTGACCGCAATCAGAGCCAAGTCCTGGCTTTCCAGCGCTATCCGCACAACCTGCACAGCACAACCGGGTCAACTCTCTATCCGCGCGGACACAAAGTCCAGACCGCAGCAACTTACGCGAGCTCAATTACTGTTCACTTACTTCGGTCTAGGTCCGTTACTTCTGATGTGACATGGGTCCTATTTATAGGCACGACGATGAGTATGGTCACCGCCCTAGCCGATAGGATCACCGCCACATCCCGCAGCTAGAACAAGTGTGTCCGCCAGCCCGCGTACACACATTTCAGTTCGCCGCTCCTGTGCAGATAGCCAGTCCGCCCCAGCTTCTCCAAGGCCAGACTCCAATATCCAGCCCGCCTTGCCGCCAGAGGTCAAGCAAGGACCACCACAGCCGGACTCCACAACAGCCGTGTCCGCCAATCTGCGGACAAGGCATCAGCCCGCAAACCCCGAGCCCGCAGCCTCGCCATCAAGGCACCTGCCGGACTCAGCGGACACCCGGCTACCGTCCGCATATCCCAAGTCCATTGCCTCATTGCCAAGGCACCTCCGGACTTAGCTGACACGCCAATCCAGTCCGCTAACAGCAGACTCCAGTCCGCAACTCCTGAGTCCATAACCTCGTCACAAGGCTAAACCGGACTCAGCGGACTCTGTCTCCAGTCCGCACGCTCCTGCACAAGCAATCCTCCAGTCCGCATATCCCCAAGCTAGCAAACAAGGCAACAACACTTCTACTAAGCTTGGCGGACTTAGAATGCAGCCCGCGCTCCACTGCGCGATCTCCCCGGACTGAGCCTCCTGGACTTGGTTCAATTCCCACCAAGTCCAGCCCACTGGCCGCAAGGGCCAGTCCACACTTACTGGCGGACACTGGATCTAGCCCGCCATAACGGGCGACCTCTAGTTTCTGTCCGCGCTGACCGGCGGTCTCCGCGGCTTCCACTTGCCGCTTCACTGGAGCAAGACCAAGGCAACTGCCAAACCGGTCTGCCGAGCTCCAGTTCTGCAGTCCGCTTCATGCCGGACTCCGCGGATAGCATTCCTATCCGCCCGGTTACTTCCTGGGAGTCAACCGCCTGCTGAGCACACACTGGCTTGTCAGACCGCCACTGCTGTCCGCGTAGTCCGCGCGAACAGACCGCCCAGGCCGCCACAGAGCAAACCGCCTGCAACATCCCTGCCGACCTAGCAGTCCGCCAACCCTGTCCGCGTAGTCCGCGCGGATAGGTTTCCCAAGCCTTCCATTCACCCACTTTCACTTCACAGAATTCAACACTCCCCCTTGAAGTGAGAAGTGGTGAATAACTCCAGCAGCTCCCGTAACCTCGCACCTGGTCCCTCCGATAGCATCTACGAAGAGATGTCCAAGACATAGTCCTCGCCCCGCATATCATGGACCATGAGGGAGCCCTCCAGGATCTCCAAAAAGGAGCCATGCTTCCCTCTGCCTTCTTCAGCTTCAACCTCCACTCATGTATCACAGGAGTATCACCAACTTCCTTGGACACTGAAGTCCAAGCCTCGTTGCCTCTGAGAGAAGTCACCTCTTCAGCCTTGGTGTCAACCACCTCCTTGATTCTAGTGGGGTCATCACAGCCAGAAGAACCTTGCTCGACCTGAGGGCTAGCAAAGAGACATGGGACCAAGTACGCCATGTTTCCTTCGCTATATCGAGCTGGTGGCTTACTGATCCTCTTCGATCTCCGAAGAACCTGATCATGGCTAACCACCTCCGCTGCTTTTGAACCAGCTCCGTTCCCGGGCAAACCCGGAACAATGCTCCCTTTGCTCCCTGAACAAGACGCCTCCTTACTGGAACCAAGAGCACCTGGAGCAACGCTCCCCCTGCTACCTGAACCAGAAGACTCCCCTCTTGAACAAGAACTGCCTGGAACATCGCTCCCCTTGCTTCCTGAACCGGAAGCCTCCGCCTTCGAGCCAGAAGATCCTGGAGCATCGCTCCCCCTTCTTCCTGACTCTGACGCCTTTGCCCCGGAGCTAGAACAACCTGGAGCACCTGGTGACTCAGGCAACTCCACTTCCTTAGCAGCAGCCTCCTTCAGCCCACCATCTGACATGGTTATCTCTAGCTCCACATAAGAGCTACTCCAATACGGCGTCAACTCATCAAAAACAATGTCCCTCGACACTATGAGTTTCTTCGTCGCAGGATCCATACACCTCCATCTTCTTCTCTGCTCATCATACCCAACAAAGACTAGCTTTGTCTTGAGAGAACCCGGAGAATGTATATAGCAGGTAGATCCAAACACCCGAAGGTGCTTCACTGAGGGCTTCACTCCGAACATCAGCTCATAAGGAGTCTTCATTATGATCGGACTAAGAGGCATCCGGTTGATGACATGAGCAGCACAGGCAATTCCTTCTGCCCAAAGAGCCTTCGGAACGCCTTTACTCTGAAGCCAACACTTGCAGGTCTCCGTTAACCAACGGATCATACGAGCTGCAATACTATCTTGTTGTGAAGTATGTCCACAAGAAAGCTCCATCCGGATCCCTTGCTTCCTGCAAAAGCGTGAGAACTCGGTTGAGCCAAACTCACCACCGATACTTGTCCTCAACACCTTGATCCTCCGACCAAGCTGGCCTTCCACAAACTTCTTGAACTCCACAAACAAGCGAGCCATGTTGGACTTCTTCTTCATGAAGTATACCCAAGTATACCTAGAATAGTCATCAACCAATATCAGCATGAACCTGCTGCCTCCAAGACTGGCCGTGACGGTCGGTCCCACCAGAGCACAATGGACAACCTCCAATGGTGCATTACATCTGGATTGTGCTTTGTCAACCATGAAGCGATAGGCTCCACTTTCCTGACATCCCGCACACCCCCGACCATCGCCATAGGATGACTCTCTAGGCAAGCCTCTTACGAGTCTTCTTTCCGCCATTGCTTTCAGCTTGTCCATCCCTACATGCCCCAGTCTTTCATGCCAGATAGCTGCACTATCACTGGCATTCCTCCGATCAACTCCAGAACTAGTTGATATCCCAACTACGTTCTTCTCCTTCCTCCCTACCTGAGCAACGTTCGCCGAGAGCAAGATAACCTTGCACTCCTTCCGAAGATGACCTTTCTGCTTGCATTTATAGCACCTTGGTCCTTCCTTCCTCTTCCTATCACGCCTAGGAGAAACACTCCTTTCTTCCTGATATGAAGTAGAGGGACCATCTTCCGCAGCAACCTTCACCTTCTTCCTGAACAACCCATCAAGGGAAGTCCAAACCTCCGCAGCTGACCGACATCCACTGATGTGGTCCAAGAGCTCCGATGAGATCACCTGCTTGAGAATAGACTCCGCTTTCGCATTTGCCTCCTTCCAAGCTCTCATCGCCTCAGCATTGCCAGCAGTATCCTCTTGTCTTCCTGCTCCGCATACAACCTCCCAAAGGTCCTCGCCAAGAAGAAAGCTCTTCATACAGGACTTCCACCATTCACAGTTCGTCTCTGTAAGAAGATCAATACCAAGACAACTTGCATCCTCCACTGCCATGGTTCTACCACTGGTTTCCTCTATAGGAGAGCAACTACTTCCATTGAGCACTGCTTGACCACTCCAACAACCTGGCTCTGATACCATGTTAAAATTCAACAAACCGCAGACGCCCCCTTGGATACCCTGTTGAAAACTCAACAAACCGAAAGGAGGATACGCCCACTTATAATGTTGAAAGTTTTCCCGGATCGTGGAGTTAGCAGGGGTTATCTCAACAAAGCAGTAACAACCAGCAACACAAGCAGCACAAGCTTCTTTATTGATCAAGAGCAAACTTCTTTACACATCGAGACATACATGGCGAGACATGCTTCGCCAAAAACCAACACCGGGAGAGCAGAGACAGTTACAAAGACAAGAACAAAAAACAAGCCGCGCGGACTCAATCAACAAGCCGCCGACCTACTGCTGTGGAGTCCGCTCAGTCCGCCAGGTCGCCAGACCGCAACCCAAGCCGCGCGGACTCACCCTTTCCAATGCTAGCTCTTCACCGCCGATCTGCAGGCCGCCTGACCGCGAGGTCGCCTAGCCACCAGACCGCACAAGCTGCGTCACCAAATGGAACAGTCCGCCTGAAGCAGGCGCCTTCCCGAACCCCGAACCAAGTTGCCAAAGAGAAGACCGCCTGGTCGCTATCCGCGACCTGCTGTTTACCGCCTGTTGCTTAACCGCAGAGTCCGCACTGTCCCTGACCGCAATCAGAGCCAAGTCCTGGCTTTCCAGCGCTATCCGCACAACCTGCACAGCACAACCGGGTCAACTCTCTATCCGCGCGGACACAAAGTCCAGACCGCAGCAACTTACGCGAGCTCAATTACTGTTCACTTACTTCAGTCTAGGTCCGTTACTCTTGATGTGACATGGGTCCTATTTATAGGCACGACGATGAGTACGGTCACCGCCCTAGCCAATAGGATCACTGCCACATCCCGCAGCTAGAACAAGTGTGTCCGCCAGCCCGCGGACACACATTTCAGTTCGCCGCTCCTGTGCAGATAGCCAGTCCGCCCCAGCTTCTCCAAGGCCGGACTCCAATATCCAGCCCGCCTTGCCGCCAGAGGTCAAGCCAGGACCACCACAACCGGACTCCACAACAGCCGTGTCCGCCAATCTGCGGACAAGGCATCAGCCCGCAAACCCCGAGCCCGCAGCGTCGCCATCAAGGCACCTGCCGGACTCAGCGGACACCCGGCTACTGTCCGCATATCCCAAGTCCATTGCCTCATTGCCAAGGCACCTCCGGACTTAGCGGACACGCCAATCCAGTCTGCTAACAGCAGACTCCAGTCCGCAACTCCTGAGTCCATAACCTCGTCACAAGGCTAAACCGGACTCAGCGGACTCTGGCTCCAGTCCGCACGCTCCTGCACAAGCAATCCTCCAGTCCGCATATCCCCAAGCTAGCAAACAAGGCAACAGCACTTCTACTAAGCTTGGCGGACTGAGAATGCAGCCCGCGCTCCACTGCGCGATCTCCCCGGACTGAGCCTCCTGGACTTGGTTCAATTCCCACCAAGTCCAGCCCACTGGCCGCAAGGGCCAGTCCGCACTTACTGGCGGACACTGGATCTAGCCCGCCATACCGGGCGACCTCCAGTTTCTGTCCGCGCTGACCGGCGGTCTCTGCGGCTTCCACTTGCCGCTTCACTGGAGCAAGACCAAGGCAACTGCCAAACCGGTCTGTCGAGCTCCAGTTCTGCAGTCCGCTTCATGCCGGACTCCGCGGATAGCATTCCTATCCGCCCGGTTACTTCCTGGGAGTCAACCGCCTGCTGAGCATACACTGGCCTGTCAGACCGCCATTGCTGTCCGCGTAGTCCGCGCGAACAGACCACCCAGGCTGCCACAGAGCAAACCGCCTGCAACATCCCTGCCGACCTAGCAGTCCGCCAACCCTGTCTGCGTAGTCCGTGCGGATAGGTTTCCCAAGCCTTCCATTCACCCACTTTCACTTCACAGAATTCAACAATGACTTCCTCAAAGAATGGTGCCCCTTCAGTGGGCGTGGTGCTAAAGGATTAATCTGAATGCCCTTCAGGATTTAATACTTCCGAGATGCGGGCTCTTTCTCCTGCTCTGTACTCTTCTTCGAGCTTTGGGGAACTTAGGTTCCTATAGATGGTGCCAAACTATTGTGAATTGCTCAATGCTCTTGGTAGGTCAGACTAAATTGAGCCGCCTTATCCCGAAAGGAGCCGAGAGTTCAAATAGTCATAAAAATAGAAAGTTGACGAGGCAATTTTTTAAGGTGGAAAACCCACAATTGGGGTGAAAAACCATGTAGTCAGATCTGCGCCGACCAAACTTCCACTATTTTACTAGTTATTATATATGGCTTTTTTGAAGAACTCGAGGGCAACAAGCTTCCTCTCATAACAGTTTTAGTAGAAAATGATTCGAAGGGTGACAGGACACCACTCATAAAGATAAGTATTTATTCATGCATTGTGAGGAGTGATATACTTGTCACGCTTTTGAGGTCCTCTGCTGGCACTTAGAAGTGGTAGCAACTTCTTATGCTCGTCTTGGTGTCTAGGGCTTTGAAGCTCGAGTGGCGCACTCTACACGCCTTAACCTTTGCGATTTATCTCCTATTGTGCTTAGAGGAGTCTAGAATGGTTGACTTATTGTTGCCTAATGGGCTTGTTGCTAAGATGAGACTGCTGGAAACACTAATGGCGCTGCTCGCCTAAATACAGTTGAGTTGCACTTCGCGGCCTTGGTCTGCTGACATTGGGGAGGATTTTGGTTTGCTTGGTCTCCACATGGATGGCTGATTGCAGAAAGGTAATTATTTGACCTCCTACGATCTTCGAAGTGCTTGATGAATCTTGCAGGTTGCTTCAGCAGTCAAGAAGTACTCTAGTGGTCTAGACATACTTTGGCGGTCTAGACATACTTCGGCAGTCTAGACGGACTGTAGTCTAGATGGATTGTGATGGTGTAGATGGACTTCAGCAATCTAGATGGAACTCTGCAGTCTAGTTGGATTTTAACGCTCTAGACGGACTTCGGTCATCAAGACTAACTTCAGCGGTCAAGGGGAGGAGCACATAAGAGCATTGAAAGTTAAGGGTTACTACTCACTTAGAGAGAGGGGGTGAATATATGTTTTTCTTATTTTATGATTTTCTTTGATTTTCATGTTTATAGCTCAGTAGAGTAATAATATAGCACAGAAAAACACATCACAACACAGTACACACAACACGTGACAACACGAGTCAACACATCACACCTAGATTTATAGTGGTTCCCCAAGTATGGGTACATCTACTTTCCCCTTTCACCTATATAGCAGAGAGCTAGATTAGGCCAAACTTCTCCAAACTATCTCAGATCCATAGATCTTACAACTCATGGACACCAATCCCCTACCTAAAACCATGTACACAAGTCTTACCACTCAGATCTTCTATCACAAGATCATACAACTAAGGCCAAACACTATCCAGCCTCAATATTTACAGCTAGAGATCTACACTCATATCTTTTTACAGATCCTATAACTTAGATCACAATGATCCAACAAATAAAAAGGAGTTACAAGAATTTGACTCAATAAAACAAGTCTTGGTCTTCAAATAGAAGCACTGAGTAGGCTTCTTCTTCTTACTAGATTAGTATATGAGTATATTGGCTTGAAAAGAATGATGCTTGATCAAGAACACTTGGACAAAGAGAAAAATTCTTCAGAAGAATTAATGTTGTGAATAGCCTTAGAAGAAAATTTCTTTGTTACTTGCAGTGAATGAAGACTTAAGAGAATTTTGAAGCATGATCACTACAGTATACTTGCACAAACAAATTCTGAGAGCCTTGGCATACAAAACTCTATGGGTTACTTGTAAATCTTCTCTAGTGAATCCTTTTTACGTTCTCATTATATAGTACATGGGATCCGCATTGAGCTTGTGACCTAAAAAGGAAACATCCAATGGCTAGATAATTTCTTTAAGGAAATTTTTGAAATCATAATCCTCTAACAGCTATAGAATTTTGATTAAGGAAATGCTCAGGAATGGAATTATTCTTACTTTAATGAGAATATATTATTTCCCCTAATAATGCCTTAATTTCAGCAGTGAATATTGTGATTTGAAATAATTCAAATGGATTAAGCAACCAACTGATTAATCTCACGAAAGAGCCATTAGACCACACATCAGGCCGATAAAATTTCACTAAATGAAATTGACTTGATGCAGTCGGTAGGATGCTTTAGCTCTTTTAATGGACATGTAATCGACATGAAATACCATAAGGAGTTAACTGAAGTTACCCAGTACTTAGGTATTTGACTTTGCAAATTTCTTTTTGTCACTTTGTAGCCGATGCAGTTGCAAAATATATAAATCCTTATGTTTGATGCATTCGATGCAGTTGATGCAGTTGATAAATTATATAAAGCCTTCTATTCAATCTAGGCAACGCAGTCGATTAATTACATGAAACATGCAGTCGATGCAGTCGATAAATGACTTAGCTTGAAACTGATGCAGTTGAACTTATTTTAGTCATGCAGTCGATGCTTATTTTTCGTGAGTCATTTAGTCAATATAGTCGAGAAATAAATTAGCTTCCAACCTATGCGCCCGATATTTTTCATAGACAAATTTGAGTTCCTGTCTTTGAATTCCTGTAACTTTAGTGTCTTTCCTCATGATACTGACATGTCTAATATAGGATTTTGACATACATCAACAAGAGATTTGCTCCTTGAGGGATTACAAAGGAAAAAACCTTGCTTGGGTGGCCATAAGCCTTATACGACATTAGCTTTGCACTACTGTTAACCTTGTCACACCAAAACTGAAACATACATCAAATAAAAGATGTTATTTGTCATCTTGAGGCCTTCTTCAATTCAGGAATCTTATGGGCTGTATGGGCTTGTCAGAGTTTGCAACATCAACACTTCTTTTACATTAAATGTTGTAATAAAGGCAAGAAGTGCCTTTTTGTCATCTATCATGCAAAGCCCGTGACATTTGAATTCCTGATGACATCAGCATGACTAAGCACTTCTGGACTTAGCAAATTTCAGACAATCTACATAACCGTTGAGTGAAGCCTTGTCACTCAATGCATGAATACTTAGCAGAATTGTGCATCTTCAGGAATTGAGTGAGCCTTCGTCACTCAATGCATTTGACTTTTATAGTTTAATTGTTAAGGCATTGAGTGAGCCTTCATCACTCAATGTTGTTGGACTTTGTTAAAATTTCTCTGCATGAAGGCGTTGAGTGCAGCTTCTTCACTCAACACTTCTATCCCTGGACATATTTCTTGATGAGGCATTGAGTGGCTCGTATTCAATCAACGCTTCTATACTTGGACAAAAATCATGTTGAGTAAGCATTGAGTGAACTGTCTTCACTCAACGCTTCTGTCCTTAGATAGATTTTTTGATGAGGTGTTGAGTGGCCTGTATTCACTCAACGCTTATATACTTAAATAGATTTCTTGTCAGCAACACTACGGCTTTGACAACATGTAGTTCTATCAACGCTTTTTAGGCTCCTGGCGATGAGTGAAGTGATTTAACTCAACGCTTCTGGACTTAGTTGATTTTTTGCCTATCTAGTAACCTGTCTTGAGTCCAACTATCATTGTGACTCTGAGTGCCTGTCTAATCAATATAAAAGAGTACAACATGCATACAATGAATTTAAATATATATCAAATACATTTATGTATATACCATTGACTTGTCGATCTTTTTAAAATTTAGGACATTGTGATCAATGGACCCACCAATTCCTAATCAGACCGCCCAACTCCACTTCCACTCTCGCTTAAACAATGTTGGAACACCCTATTACTGATTTGGGAAAGGATCACTATGTCTCTTACGAAACCAGTCTTGACCTCATTGTATAGATCTAAAGGTCAATTAGAATTGAGTCTAAGGGTTAGTAGTTAGGTTTGAAAGCTGCCCTCAAGACCAGAGATTTCAGTTCAGGAGACTACGTCATTTCGTGGAGCTCAGTATGACGAATCGTCGAACTCCATTCGATGATCGCAGAGCTCACTTCGACGAACCGTCGAACTCCATTCGACGATCTCTGAGCTCAACTTCAACGAGTCGTCGAACTCCATTCGACGATCTTCGAGCTCAGATCGACGTTCTTGACTCTAGTTTGATTCTTTGACTCTGAGCTCAGTTCGACGTTAGTTGAGCTCAGATCGACGATCTCTGTTTCTATCTAAGTCCAGTCTCTGAGCTCAGTTCAACGATAGTGGAGCTCAATTCGACGTTTTTCTGGTGAGATCGACATTTTTCAAGATTCAAATTCAGACAATTGTGGAATTATTCTCAGCATTTATGTCAAGGATCTTGTAGCCATTTTCAATTAATCTGGAGTAAGTTTCAAGGAATTTTCAAGGAATGTTTTATTGGACTTTACTCCAGAATATAAATGCAGTTAAGGAAGTCATTTATGACAGGCTGACGGCTATCTCATACAGAGGATCATTTCTATTCAGATCAAAGGAATAAAAGAAATATTATTATTCAACAACAATAACTTCTGCAACAACAATTCTCTACAACAACAAGAATTACAACTCTTACAACAACAATTACACAAGAGAAAGAAAGAGAGTTGCAGACATTCTCAGTCTCAAAAATTCATACAAGAACACACATCACAAAAGGAGATCAACTAACTGAAATTTTCAGATCTCTCTTGATTCAAGTGTTCAAAGGCCATCATCATTCAAGACTCCAGACACCTCACATTTCAGCTGTTGTTGAAATCATCTTTTGCTGGAGATCAAATCATCTGAAGGCCTATTACCCTACTGCAAAGCTTCACTTCCTGAACAACTCGAGATCTCGAGATCTCAGAGGGAGCTTTTACAACATCCACTATCTTCTCTCTGACTGTTGACAGAGAAGATCATCTCATCCCCCTCTCTCTCTACTGTAAAGGGTTTTTCAAACTCCCTTCAAAAGTTTGTGATTGGTTTCTGAGACCTTATCAAAACTCAATAGTGGCAAGACACCTGAACAAAAAATCTGGTTTGGTTTTTGATTACCTTATCAAAAGCTCATTGGTGCCCAGGACACCTGATCAACTCATCCTGTAGTGGATTCCTACCTAGGGTGGTAGAAGAGTGGATGTACCCAGGTTGATTGGGGAACCACTATAGCTCCTTGTGTCATCTGGTTGCTTGTTTTTCTTTTATATTCTGGCTGTGGTTTGTGATTGATTTGTGATTGATCTCTGATTGTTCTGTGTTTAGATTTACTTTAAATTATTTGCTTCCCTGTTCACTTAGGAATACAACAACTGTTGTAAAAAGTTTTTAGCAAACACCATACTCTATTCACCCCCCCCCCCTCTATAGTATACCAGATCTAACTTGCACTTGACAATAATTGAATATTCCTCAAATTAAAATCAATAGTGGATTTGTACATGAAGTATCACTTACCGGGGTCCAAATAATACTAATTAATTTTCATAAGATCAAAATGATAAATAAGAGCTCTGGACCAAATTTCATAATATTCCAGAAATAATTGATATTTAATTTCTAATTATCAAAATTTGATCCACTAGTTCCTTTTACACATGAGGTACTATAAATGCTCATCTAATAATTCTAGAAAAAATTATTATAAATTACAAATATTAATTATTTAACTATTCCAGAGTTTTCTATTTTTCTAACTCTATTTGACCACAATTACTTCAATAATAAAACAGGTGACAGAATGATAATTATAATTGTAACCCAAAGATTCTGACTTTCAAAAATTACGGTTAATTCGCCAAGGATAAAACATGAAAAATAATATTATTGGAAAGGTTTCATGAATTTTAAAACTATTCTTAACACATTAAACTCATTAATACATAAGCATAACAATATAAGAAATAATTCAATTGTCAAGTAAACTCAACTCTAAATCTTCTAAAACACTCTGGGAAGGTGTGTTTTCATTCAATTTGTGCATGATAAATTTTACAGAAATTGACCAAGGGGTTCTTGCTAAAATCACAAATTATTTTGTTTTGCTAAACACACACCAACCTCCTTAAGCCTTAGCTTCATGCAAGTTGAATTCACCAAAATACAGAGATCCAATTTGCCCCAAAATTTTACCAGTGTCTTTTAATGACCTAATGGACCTCCCAACTAAAAATTGGATCGATATGAGTTGTTTAACCACTTTTATTCTAATAATTCAATAAATCACACTTTGAACAAAACTATAAAAAATTATGCTCCCAAAATTCTAATTTTTGGGGCACATGGTGTGTCTAGGGTATATGCATTCATGGTACAAATTTCACCATCATGCAAGCTGCCATTTATATTATATTATCATTTTAATTTCTATCCTTCATAAGGACCTTTTCCAGAAAAACTTTCATACAAGGAACTGTAGGTCTCCAATTTGGATGATTTCAATTCCTTTCAAAACAAGATAGGAAGGGATACAAAAGTTATCGCAGACAACCTTTCCTGATTTGGCCTCTTTGGGCCATAATTTTCTATTTGAAAATGACTAATAAAGTGTGACAGAAAATACATATTAAATAACATTTACTATAGTATATATTTAATACTATTCAACACGATTCTTAAAGCAGTTCGAACGAGATCTGTTCATCCCCTACCTCCAGCCAATGGTATGGATTAACAAGGCCAGGAGCTCATTCAAACTTGATTTCCCAACCACCAGTCCACCTCCCCGCTCGGCCACCTCCCCGGTCGGCCACCTCCCAGGTCGGCCACCTCCACAAACACCTCTGTTGAGGTGGTGGCTATCGGTTAGCGGTGGTTTGGCGGCCGGAGGTGGAGGTTTCCGAGAAATCCTACACCCACTATTTTTCAAAAAATCTTTGTTGGGAATTTTCCCTTCAATGTTCCTTGGATTTGAAGAGACATCACAATCAATGCTAAGTGCATGTTGTATTTGATAAACCTTCTACATTAATTATTCAAATGTTTAAGTTGCTCTAAATATGGATAAAACATTCTTGGAAGTTGTTGTAATTGTCTCATGCCATCTATGAAAATCCATTCAGAAGATTGTCTGGCCTCAGCAGAACTACTAGGACACAACCATCTGCTGCTGAGACAAATGCCTATCTCAGCCTTATTGAGAAAGCAGACTGGACTTAGCAGAACCGCTGTTACAGTCAATTTGCCCCTGGGATAGAAGCCCATCTTAGCCCAACCGCTGAGACAAATTCAAATCTAGCCATTGAATTGGCGCGGTCCATTTTTGGAGGAAAGCGAATAAAGTAGGATAGTCATTTCCATTTTCAGACCTGTTATGTCAAATCAGCTGAAGAGCCATTGCAGATTGTTGGGACATATAAAAATCATCTTCTAGGTCAAAAAAAGGACACGGAGAAGTACTAGATTGAACTAAGAGCAGTTGTTAAGTATTGTGAAGTGCTAGAGCTGCTATAGAGAACAGAAGTGTTGTGAATGAGCTAAAAGCTTTGTGCTTCTAGAAGATACTCCCAGATCTGATCTAAGAAGAAGTTGAGTCCATCTGGGCTTAGAGGTTGATAATCACCCCTTTCTACTGAAGGTAGATGATCAAGGTAGAACAAGGGATAAAGTTGAAGATCAAATCTCCTTCCCTGCTCTAAGACATCTTTCTGCTATTCATTCTTGACAGAAGACCAAAAAGTTGAAGGTTAAATTCAATAAAGTCTATTGTTATAAACTATACATTATATCTCTGTAAGAACATCAGTGTTCTGAGTGTGTAGGTCCTGAGTGCCTGAGTTTGTAGGGCATGTGTGCCTAAGGTAGGGCTATCCTTCTAGCCTGAGTTGTAGAGCTTCTTGATAGGCCTGAGGTAGGTGACCTGGAGGGTTACTAAGATATTAGAGTAATGCTTACTCTGAGTGTGTAGGGCAGTGACATAAGGTAGGGTTTGGAGGAAGCCTGAGAGATACTGTGGGATCTGTGTTGTAAGCTATTTGAGCTGAGTTTGGAGAAGTTTGTCTTGTCTAACTCATTGTTAGAAAGGTGGGAGGGAGAGTGGATGTACCCATACCTCGGATAACCACTATAAATAATTGTGTGTGTGCTGTGTTTGTGTTGTTAAGCCTAAAACAATCCAATAAAAAATAAGAAAGTTACAATCAACTTATTCACCCCCCTCTAGGTGATTTAAACTACTATCATATTAACTATCAAGTTGAATCAATTGGAGGTTGGTCAAAAAGGGCTTAACAGTCTGAACATATCATATAAAGGGTAGTTTAGTTAATCCAAGATGTCTGCTGGAGTGGCTCATAAGGAGATGAGCTCTATTAAGCTGCCCATATGCAGGAAGGAGACCTTTAGTATATGGAAGGAAAGGGTCAGACTATTTATGGAAGCCTTTGACCCTAGGATTTATGTTAATATTTAGGAGGGACCTTTTATCCCCCAAAATTCCTCCACCATTTATCCTAACTTAAGAGTGCCCAAGATTTACACGGAAATGTATAAGGATAAAGTAGCACTTGCTAATATGAATAAAAGAGCAAAAATATCATAGTAAGTGATATTATGATTCCACTTTCCTGAAATTTTTGCACTTGTGGACAGCCAAGGAGATGTGGGATACCCTGATTGTATTCATGGAGGGAGTTGAAGAAGTTAGGGATGATAGGAAATCCCTGCTTAATCAGGAATATGAGGCCTTCAGACAAAGCAATAAGGACAACATAGTTGAGTGCTATGAAAGATTTTTAGAGCGGTAAATGAGATGGGGACCTATGGGAGGGTCTTCAGCAATTATGAGTTGAATGATAAGTTCCTATGATATCTAACCAGTGACTGGGACGCAAAGATTTGTGCTATCAGGGAAGTGTCCAAACTTACTGAAACTCCTCACACTTTGTTTGGAAAGTTGCTTTCCTATAAGATGCAGCTATCTACCAGGAGGAGGAGGAGACCATGATCAGGTCCCATGCCAAGGAGAGTATAGTCGCTCTCAAGGATGAAAGCTTTAAGAAGAGAAAGGAGAGAATTGCCTCTCCCCCAAGTAGGCTAGCTGATTCAGAAAGCTCGGAGTCCAGCTTATCTAAAAGCAGCATGTTAGATGGAGAGTTTGCTATCTTCTCAAGGTAATTCTAGAAGATGATAAGGTGGGAGCAGTAGAAGAACAAACCTTCCTCCTCCTCACATTATAAGAAGTATCACATCAAATCTGGAAAGAAGTTCTCCAAAGGAGACAAGTATGATGCTAAACCCAGTAAACATATTTCTGCTAGCATAATATGTTATTATTGTAGCAAGCTTTGGCATGACATTGTTGACTGCCCAGTCAAAATAAAAGATACAAGTGAGTATAAGCACCACCACCACAAGGGAAATAAATAAAAGACCCTCATTTCCAAGAATGAGAAGTGCTGGAGTCAAATTGACTCAGTATCTTCTAATTTTGAAGAAGAAGAAGATGAAGCCTATATACGGTTACTTGCTGCCTCTACTGCTGCTGAAGAGGATGAAGACTATCCAGCTGTAAGGATAGGAATTAGGGCCCCTCTGTCATAATCAGATAGTGATAATGAGATGGATGAAGATGTTAGTGGCTGTTGTGGACTTATGGCCATGACAGAAGGAAACTCCAGCCAGGATCAGTCTGATCCAGATGATGTATTAATTCATTCCATCTCCTCCTCTGTATCTAATTTTAAAACAAGTCCTGATTCTAGAGCACCTTCATCCTGTGATAAGGATGGCTCAGAATCTGAGGAAGATGTTAATCAATTGATTGACAATTATGGTTTAATCTTGGAAGCTCTGAAGAAAAGCAAGTTGCTTGTCAAAAGATGAGCTAAGTAGATTGAGTCCTTAAGAGAAGATATCTCCTTGCACACTGAGTCGGCCTATCAGCTAAGTCAAATGAGCAAAGAGATATCCTAACCTATAAAAATCACCATTATCCAAGTCACAACCATAAAGAGTTAGAATTCTTTAGTTAAAGAGTTGGAAGATAAGATCCTCAAAGAGAGGATGCTAGTTACTCAATACTCCAAACCCAAATCAATATTGCCACTCATTTATGTCTTCACCTCCCATACTAATAAGAAGGGGCTGGGGTACATTGAGAGGAATACTAAAAGAAGGAATAGGAGTAAGGGCAAGGGTCTAATCTAGCCTGTTATCCCTTTTGAGAAAGTCCTATTTCCATCCAATAAGTATGACCAAAAGACTATCATTGGTTGAATGGAAGATCCAATAGTGTGAACAAAAATGTTCACAGCTATAGTGGAAGGAAGGGCATGTGCTTGAGTGCCTTTAAGGCCCCATATGAGGAAATATAGATGGCTCACCCTGGATTATTTGTATTTGGTACCTCAACCCCCTCACTCAAGGATATGGGAGCATCAACTTCCAAGTCCCTACCAGCTAAACAGTTGGTGGCTGTCCATCCTATAGCTCAATCTCACAGGGTAATCTCTGAAGCTATCAACTTGTGAACAGCTTAAAAGTTGAGTCTATATGATACTTATCTGATATTGCCTCCTAAGACTGACTATAGGTAGGCAAAATGCCAAATAATTGCTGAGAGGAACATGAAGAATGCTGCAGTCTTCCTTCATGAATTGAAATCTGAAGCATCTACTTCAAGAGCAGATTAGAAAAGAAGATACAATATCATAAGTGTTGGAAATTTGTGAAAGTGGGACACTTTACCATATATTGCTGGTACAATCTCAATGTGCCTAATGCAAAGAAAGGCATTCAGCCCGGGTAAGGTTTTGATAGAAATTCTTATGCTACTAACATGCACCAAGGACCCAAAATTAATTGAGCTCCTAAGGTTAAGTAAATCATACTTTGCTGGTTAGTCCAAGTGACTTTCTAGATCAGATTTGGTAGTTGAACAGTGGTTATTCCAGGCATATGAATGGGATAAGGAGCTTACTTAAAGACTATGTTCTTTCAAATAATGGACACAAAGTCATCATTGATGGCTCTGATAAGGACATCACCGGAGGCTTTGGTATGACTACCAAAGGCATAGTCTCAATAACAAGAGTATCTTATGTTGAAGGGTTACAACACAGCCTTGTAAGCATAAGTCAACTATGTGACTTGGGCTATGTCATTGAATTCCACAATGACAAGTGCTTGATCAAGAAGTCAGTTAACTTAGAGATCATCCTCTAAGGCACTAGGAGTTGAAATATATATTGCTTAGATTTTATTTTCAATAATTCCTTATCTTTTGTGTCTTGTGGCTAATGAGGGAGAGTCTCTTTGTGTTCAATGGCACAAGAGACTTGCCCACATTAACTACAAGATAATGAACAACTTGTTTTCTAAAAATTTGATTAGAAATATCCCAAATTTAAAATGTGTTAAAAGTGGTTCATGTCATGCATGTAGGACCCCTCCTCCCCGGATTCCAAAACACGGCACGAAGGGGGAGTCTTATGCCCGGAACAGCCGCCTTGCGGTAGCATTAGCACACGGGCTAACCTGTACCACAAGACGCCTATTCCGCCGGCTACAACCATATCAATATAAATGCCAACCCAACCAAATAAATAAGCAAGAGAAGTCAAAATCCACACTAAGTATATAATGTCCAAAAACATGAAATAATGAGAAGCTAAACATGCTTCTACAAAATATCAGAGTACAACTAATCATTTCCCAAACGGGCTACATCAGAGTAATCAAAATACTAACATCAGTAACCGACGGTATTGACGGCACCGTCACATCAGGCCCTGTCGTGCTGGCCTGGCTGTCCTGCTACGTAGTCTGCGGCTGCTCTACCTGCGGCGTGACCTCCTAAAAAGGAAGACGTAGCAACCGTTAGTCGAAACGACTAAGTGGTTTCACATCCGCTCCCTGGCAACTCCTCGACACCGGGCAGAGAAAAGGAACAAGAGTATAGTATATAACAAGTATGCAAGTAAAGGAGTATAAGTAGGTGGCAAGGTACATGAATATAATGTATAATCTAGCAGTTCTACAAGCTAACATCATATAACAACAGGTGTATGGAAATCTACAGCAGGAAAGTAACTTAACTTATAAGAATGCACATACAAACTTATAAGTTATGGATCGGGTTACATAAAGTAACTCATCGTATAAGAGTGCCCATACAAACTTATACGATGAGGATCTTGTTGTGCAATGTTATGAAATGCTATGAATGCTATGCAATGACTCACCCATGCACACCCATGCAATTGCTATGTCGACACAGACTATAGTTCCCACTTTTCGAGCAGGTAGCTAACCTCTCAGGCATCAGCCGCCGTGGCCAGGCGGTGACAGTAGAACGGACACTTCTACTACTAGGCAGGTATCACATTACTTCACCTAGGCCTCCGTACGCCTCAACGCTAAGAACACAACAGTGGAGCCCATGCGTACTATGGCCTAGCGGGGTCTTGGGTAGATGTGCACCAAGAACAAAGCCCGAACTGGCCTTGCGTGACCCGGAAGGGGCCTTGGAAGAAAGCACGAGGACACAGCCCAACCGTTCACATGGCCGGAGGGGCCTTGGGACATGAACACCGAGGACATAACACAAACCGACCAAGTCTAACTGTCAACTCCCGTCGGTGTGACGACTGGCGAGCCCGTAGACCTGCCACACTATCCTTAACCCAGGATTACGACACCGCGTGTCGACTCACACCACATGCAAATACCACATCAACATATCATGGAAGGGGCCTCAGAAGTAAACACGAGAACACAGCTCAACCATCCATCCACACCTTATCTCAACACAACCAAAACAAGTGACGGTCAACACCGCACTTACAACCCATCACGATACTACCCGTAGGGAGATGACTCTCTAAGTATTTGACTACAAGACTCATTTCATTAATCAAACATGTCCATGATCATAATCTATTCATCTATATGACTTTCCAAATGATGACAATGTTATATAAACATGATGCGCATATAAAGATCTATCACACTTTTCATTTGATAATGTCATAATATAAACATGAAGTGCACAATTATCAATCTTTCAATTCCTACCAACTCAATTCGTTTAAATAATATTGTTTCTCAGTTTGATAATATAAAATCCGCAACGAATGATTAATCATTCATCCAAGCCAAGTATCATGCATTTTTAATTCCACCGAATCAAAATCCATTTTCCATTAAACCCAGAATTTAGGTGCAGGCTGAATCTGGACAGCAACTTTGACCGGAGATTCCCGAAGCTACAGGAATCCGGTGAAGACGTGTAGCCCCACAATGGAAAGGTCTTTCCGAGATCTACAACTCTCGTATTCAGACCTCAACCCAGATTTGAAATTATCCTATTTGAAATCGAACTTGACGTCCGCTGCGTACAGAACATAGTTTCTGCATACAGGATTTATTGAACACCATTTCCGTTTAGACTTTCCCGTGGCTACATACTTTGCCAGAGGTCGTGTAACCCTTCGTTGGAAAGGTATTTGCAAGGGCTTCAACTTTCGTGTTTAGCCGAAAGCCCAGATCTTGCCATGTCACACTTAAAAATGGCCATGAAGTTCGCTGCGCGCAGAATACAGATTCTGCGCGCATCTTAAGGCGGCATGAATGGCATCGGTTCATCTTCCTCCTCAATGCGATCATCCCAAATCATTCCAGAATTTCCTCCACCCTTATTCAACCTCATGAGGCCAATACTCTTCACGAAACCATCCTCCATCATCACATAGAAGAAGAGAGTGGTTGAAGAGATCTAAAATCTAGAACACAAGTCCTAGCATGGCCAAACCTAGAAGACTTCTTCTCTCCATCAAGACTCTTTTGAGCCGATGTCTCTCCTAGGAAAATAACTATAGATCTAGCACCAAGGGAGAGGGTAGGAAACTCACATTGGCTCCAGCGGTACCACCATTTCCGGCCATGGATCTCGTAGTTCTCCTTGGCGGCATCTTCTCTTTCACGGCGATGGCGGATCTCCTTCGGTAGAACTTGCTCCAACAGTTTCCCTCTCACCAGGAGTTCTCACAGGAATTAGGGGATGAAATGAACATGAAAACGGATAGGGTTTTCTGTCCTCCTTATATATAAAAAGTGACACGGGTAGGGACACGGCTGTGTCCTTACCCGTGTCCTTCCTGGCGAAGCGGCAACGACAGTTTCCATGTCGGTTCAATATTTGACATGGCCGTGTTCCTGGCCGTGTCCTTGGCCGTGTCCTTCTCGGGTTGCATCTCGACGATCCATCAAAAATCGTCGACTCGACACACACGGGTAGGGACACGGCCGTGTCGCTACCCGTGTCACATGATGTCGACACAACTCGTCAGACTCGACATGGCGTGTCGAGTGTAACTCGACACACACGGGTAGGGACACGGTCGTGTCGCTACCCGTGTCACATGATGTCGACACAGCTCGTCAGTCTCGACACGGCCTGTCGAGTGTAACTCGACACACACGTGTAGGGACACGGCCGTGTCGCTACCCGTGTCACATTATGTCTACACAGCTCGTCAGACTCGACACGGCGTGTCGAGTGTAACTCGACACACACGGGTAGGGACACGCCCGTGTCGCTACCCGTGTCACTACCCGTGTCACTACCCGTGTCACTACCCGTGTCACTACCCGTGTCACTACCCGTGTCACTACCCGTGTCACTACCCGTGTCTCTCTGCACTGATTTCTCCACTTCTCCACAAGTGCAGTCCAATTCCCTGCACTTCTCAAGACTCGAGTCAACCCTCCTGACTCAAAAACACACACTAGGGGCCTAGAACGATTCCGGACGTTACAAATCCTATAAACAAAATAAAAGATTTCGTCCCCGAAATCAGGCTTAGGCTGAGGGGAGAAATTCATAACAGGAAATTTAACATATTCTTTTAAATAAGATTACCTTGAGCAAACAACTCCGTGTAGCGTTGCTGCATCAAATCCATTGGCTCCCATGTGTACTCCTCCTTCCCATGATTCGACCATAGCACCTTCACCAAGGGTACACTTTTGCGGCGTAATGTTCTTGTCTCGCTGTCAACAATCCGCACCGGCTCTAGTCGCACAGACCTATCTGACGCCACTGTACCATCAGTAGTGGGAATATATTGGTCGGGCCGTAACAGTGCTTTTCGAAGCGACGACACATGTAACACGTCATGGAGATTTTCTAGTTCTGGTGGTAACTCCAGCCGATAGGCCAACGGGCCGATCCTTTCTAGTATAATATAAGGCCCAACATACCTTGGGCTGAGCTTTTTCACCCCACATACCCGCGACACACCATGCATTGGCCGAATCTTGAGAAACACTTTTTCGCCCACTTGGAACTCCACCATCCGGTGCTTTTTATTGTAATATTTCGCCTGTCGACTTTGATCCTCCAACATGCGATCCCGTATCAATCTGACCGCCGCATCAGTATCATCTATGTATTCGTTTCCCAATGCCTTCGGATCTTCATCTTGCACCCAAGACAAGGGAGTCCTGCACCTTCTTCCGTAAAGGGCTTCATGGGGCGCCATGCCGATGCTCGCCTGATGGCTATTATTTTAGGAGAATTCCACTAGTGGCAAGAGCCTTTCCCATGGCTCTCCTCTGTCCAACACACATAACCTCAATAAATCTTCCAGTGTCCTGATGATCCTTTCAGACTGCCCGTCCGTTTGTGGGTGGAATGCAGTACTAAAGGTTAGGCGCGAGCCCAAATACGCCTGTACTGCCTTCCACTCATTGGATGTAAACCGACCATCCCGATCCGAAACAATTATCTTGGGCATGCCATGATACCGTACAAATTGCTCCACAAAAAGGCGTACCAAAACATCCACGTGTGTTTCCTTCTTCATTGGTATGAACCGGGCCACATTTGTCAGTCGATCAACAATAACCCACACTGAATCATTCCCGGAGCGGGAACGAGGTAACCCATGAACAAAGTCCATGGAGATATCCTCGAACTTCCATTCGGGGATGGGCAGCGACTGCAACAAACCACCGGGACTCCTGCATTCAGCCTTCACTCTTTGACATGCTTCACAATGAGTGACATAAAACCGGACATCCTTCTTCATTCCCGGCCAACCTATGGTCTTTCGCAATCCGGCGTACATCTTAGCAATACGGGGTGCACTGAATATTGAGAGGAATGTGCCTCTCTAAAGATATACTCCCGAATTTTGCCACCCTTGGGAATATAGAGTCGGCCATGAAAATAAACGAAGGCCGTCTTTGAGTGTGTACTCATCGGTGGTCCCATCTTCAATTGCCTTAATTGCTGGGGCGAAGGCCGCATCCATTCCTTGCTCCACCCGAATCCGGTCTCGGATATCACAAACTATGCTCATGTTGGCCAAATACTCCGCATACTTTGCCGAAGGAGCCTTGAATACTAGAGTAATTTCCATATCCTCGATCATCCGAGCCAACTCCATATTCATCAACCGAGACTCTGGTCTAGAGCCTGGCGCTTTTCTGCTCAAGGCATCGGCTACCGAGTTCGCTTTCCCGGGGTGGTAGTTCATGGTGAACTCATAGTCGCATAGAAATTCCAACCACCGTCATTGTCTCAGGTTCAACTCCTTCTGAGTGTGGAGATACTTCAAGTTCTTGTGATCGGAAAAGATCTCGCAGTGTACGCCATATAGGTAATGCCTCCAAACCTTCAAAGCGAACACCACTGCTCCCAACTCCAAATCATGGACCGGGTAATTAATTTCATGTTTCTTTAACTGTCTTGAAGCATATGCGATCACGTGCCCGTGCTGCATCAATACCGCTCCCATCCCTTGATATGATGCGTCCGTGTAAACTTGGAATCCTTCCTTCCCCGACGGAAGTGCAAGGATGGGGGCGGAGGTAAGCCTATCCTTCAACTCTTGAAATGCTACTTCACATTGAGGTGTCCACTCAAACGACACACCCTTCTTCGTCAAGGAGGTAAGGGGAAGGGCAATTTTGGAAAATCCTTTCACGAACTTGCGGTAGCACCCAGCAAGTCCAAGAAAGCTTCGTACATCTGCCGCCGACTTCAAGGGCGACCACTCCTTCACGGCTCGAACCTTTGCTGGATCCACCGCTAATCCTGCTCCACTGATCACATGCCCCAAGAAGGCAACCTCCTTAAGCCAGAATTCACACTTGCTAAACTTGGCATACAAGGCATGCTCCTTCAATTTCTTCAAAACCAAGGTCAGGTGCTCGACATGCTCCTCCTCCGTCTTTGAGTAGACCAAGATGTCGTCGATGAAAACAATGACGAAGATGTCCAAATACGGTTCAAACACCTTGTTCATCAAACTCATGAAGGCCGAAGGGGCATTTGTGAGCCCAAACAGCATTACTGTGAACTCATACAAACCATATCTCGAACTGAAGGCTGTTTTCTGAATGTCCCCTTCTTGTATCCTCAATTGATAGTATCCACAGTGCAAATCCAGTTTAGAGAACCAATGTGCTCCCACTCATTGATCGAACAACTCGTCGATCCGAGGTTGCGGATATGTGTTCCGCACCGTCAGCCGTTTGAGTTCCCGATAATCTATGCATAATCGCAGGGTTCCATCCTTCTTCTTCACGAACAGCACAGGGGCTCCCCAGGGTGATGAACTGGGCCGAACGAACCCTGACTCCACCAGTTCTTTCAACTGAACTCTAAACTCTGTGAGTTCTTTCGGGGCCATTCTGTACGGAGTCTTGGATACAGGCTTGGCACCTGGTACTAGATTGATCTGGAAGTCAACCTCTCTATGCGGAGGTAATCCTGGTAGCTTCTCAGGAAATACCTCGGGAAAATCCCGCACAACCCGTACATCCTTTAATTCCAACGCTTCCTCCTTCAACTCGAACCAGATAATGAAGACCCCATCCCCCTTCATATGAGCTTTTACAACCTGGACGGAAGATAACATCATGCGAGGCGCGAAGCCAATACCTTGGAAGATGACGTCAGAGTCTCCATGTCTCAAATAGATCCGCTTCTCCGCGCAGTCGATCCTCGCGAAGTGCAAATCCAACCATGCCATGCCCAAAATGATGTCAAACTCCGGCATTCTCAGAACCGTGGCCGGCGTATCAAAGGCCTTCCCATCAATAAATAACTCCAACTCGCACTTGCCGGTTGCGATCATCTCCGAGCCATCCGGAAGGCGTACACGTCTGGCTATGCTAGTGAAGTACTGTACACCCTCCACGTCTTTTATGAAATCCTCGGACACAAAGGAGTGTGAGGCACCGGTATCGAACAGCGCATAGGCTGTCTTCCCGCCAATAATCACGGTGCCTAAGTACCAACAACCAAAACTTATTGCTAGTGGCTAGTAAGTTCTAATCAATTCAAGTTAGACCATGCAAATATGTAAATTAATTAAATCATACCTGCAATCACATCTTGTGGGTTCCGTTCCAGCGCCATGTCAAGCGCGTACACCTGATCCCGGACCGGTCCGGGGTTTCCTCTTGGCGGTCCTCGTCCCCGACCACGCATATATCCCCGCCCTCGTGGAGCTGCTGGAGGGAGAGCAGGAGGGAGAGCAGGAGGGAGAGCAGGAGGGGCGTTCCCATATAGCGGTGGGCAAAAATGCCGGATGTGGCCCGGCTGGTTGCATTTGAAGCACACCAGACCACGACGCCCTTCATGTTGTTGAAATCGCTGAGGCTGTGGGGGTGGAGGCAACGCAGGCGGCTGCGGAACTGGATGCTCCACCCTATAGTTTCGGTGGACACGCCCTCCACCTCTTTGATAACCTCTTCCTCCTCTGAAGTCCCGTCTCCTTCTATTACTTGGGCCGGCTTCCATCACGTCCTCCGCAGGCCTCTAACTACATCCCAGGTGGTCCGCCTCCAATCTTTTCGCCATATCAATGATCTCCGCCAAGCTACCATCCGCTATAAACAAAAGGGACTGCCTTAGGGGATCTCGCAGCCCTTTATAGAAGCGCTTAGCATAACCTCTGTCATCCAACTCATAAGAATCCGCAAACCTTGCGAGATGCTGGAATTCCCGCTGGTATTCTGTAACCGACTTTGATCCCTGCTTTAGTAGAAGGAACCTCTGCTCAAGCTCATCTCGGGCCGATGTAGGGATAAAGTGCTCCAAGAAAATACCCGAGAATTCACTCCAACTTATCTCAGTGTAGATCCGGCCTTGGAAGGTAGAGCCCATGAGGGACTTCCACCACCTCTTCGCATGTAAGTCCAAGATGACACTGCCAACGTCACTGCCATGTTGGTCGGGCAATGGATACCAGTACCAGCCAACAGCTCCTGTACCGTGTCTAGCCATTCCTCTATACGTACGGCTGACTCCGTCCCAAGGTAGACTGGAGGGGAGAGAGCCCGGAAGGTGCTCAGCCAGTTGGAGCTCGGGGCCTGTTGTTGCACCGGAGCCTGCTGTGCCTTAAAAGCATCAAGAATGGCGGTGAGCGTCTGCCCCAACTCAGACTATTGGAACTGAGTGGGTATGGGAGGGGTAGGAGTACCCCCATCGGCTCAACATGCAGTGGAACCTACACATACAAGACAAATTTGTGGTCAGGTTGGCTAAACTTAAGGTCCAAGTTGGACAAACTTAATGTGAATTACATATGGGCACACCTCTGCTTCCACTAAGTCAGTTTGTCCCCAAACTGACTAACCAAACGGGGGTGGCACCATTGTTGAATGACTTCTTAGTTGAGGATCGTGGCAAACTGATACCATTTGTAAGACCCCTCCTCCCCGGATTCCAAAACACGGCACGAAGGGGGAGTCTTATGCCCGGAACAGCCGCCTTGCTGTAGCATTAGCACACGGGCTAACCTGTACCACAAGACGCCTATTCCGCCGGCTACAACCATATCAATATAAATGCCAACCCAACCAAATAAATAAGCAAGAGAAGTCAAAATCCACACTAAGTATATAATGTCCAAAAACATGAAATAATGAGAAGCTAAACATGCTTCTACAAAATATCAGAGTACAGCTAATCATTGCCCAAACGGGCTACATCAGAGTAATCAAAATACTAACATCAGTAACCGACGGTATCGACGGCACCGTCACATCAGGCCCTGTCGTCCTGGCCTGACTGTCCTGCTGCGTAGTCTGCGGCTGCTCTACCTACGGCGTGACCTCCTAAAAAGGAAGACGTAGCAACCGTTAGTCGAAACGACTAAGTGGTTTCACATTCGCTCCCCCGGCGACTCCTCGGCACCGGGCGGAGAAAAGGAACAAGAGTATAGTATATAACAAGTATGCAAGTAAAGGAGTATAAGCAGGTGGCAAGGTACATGAATATAATGTATAATCTAGCAGTTCTACAAGCAAATATCATATAACAATAGGTGTAAGGAAATCTACAGCAGGAAAGTAACTTAACTTATAAGAATGCCCATACAAACTTATAAGTTAAGGATCGGGTTACATAAAGTAACGCATCGTATAGGAGTACCCATACAAACTTATACGATGAGAATCTTGTTGTGCAATGTTATGAAATGCTATGAATGCTATGCAATGACTCACCCATGCACACCCATGCAATTGCTATGTCGACACAGACTATAGTTCCCACTTTTCGAGCAGGTAGCTAACCTCTCAGGCATCAGCCGCCGTGGCCAGGCGGTGACAGTAGAACGGGAACTTCTACTACTAGGCGGGTATCACACTACTTCACCTAGGCCTCCGTACGCCTCAACGCTAAGAACACAACAGCGGAGCCCATGCATACTATGGCCCAGCGGGGTCTTGGGTAGATGTGCACCAAGAACACAGCCCGAACTGGCCTTGCGTGACCCGGAAGGGGCCTTGGAAGAAAGCATGAGGAAACAGCCCAACCGTTCACATGGCCGGAGGGGCCTCGGGACGTGAACACCGAGGACACAGCCCAAACCGACCAAGTCTAACTGTCAACTCCCGTCGGTGTGACGACTGGCGAGCCCGTAGACCTGCCACACTATCCTTAACCCAGGATTACGACACCGCGTGTCGACTCACACCACATGCAAATACCACATCAACATATCATGGAAGGGGCCTCAGAAGTAAACACGAGAACACAGCCCAACCATCCATCCACACCTTATCTCAACACAACCAAAACAAGTGACGGTCAACACCGCACTTACATCCCTTCACGATACTACCCGTAGGGAGACGACTCTCTAAGTATTGGACTACAAGACTCATTTCATTAATCAAACATGTCCATGATCATAATCTATTCATCTATATGACTTTCCAAATGATGACAATGTTATATAAACATGATGCGCATATAAAGATCTATCACACTTTTCATTTGATAATGTCATAATATAAACATGAAGTGCACAATTATCAATCTTTCAATTCCTACCAACTCAATTCGTTTAAATAATATTGTTTCTCAGTTTGATAATATAAAATCCGCAACGAATGATTAATCATTCATCCAAGCCAAGTATCAAGCATTATTAATTCCACCGAATCAAAATCCATTTTCCATTAAACCCAGAAATTAGGTGCAGGCTGAATCTGGACAGCAACTTCAACCGGAGATTCCCGAAGCTACAGGAATCCGGTGAAGACGTGTAACTCCACGATGGAAAGGTCTTTCCGAGATCTACAACTCTCGTATTCAGACCTCAACCCAGATTTGAAATTATCCTATTTGAAATCGGACTTGAAGTCCGCTGCGTACAGAACACAGTTTCTGCATACAGGATTTATTGAACACCATTTTCGTTTAGATGTTCCCGTGGCTACAGACTTCGCCAGAGGTCGTGTAACCATTCGTTGGAAAGGTATTTGCAAGGGCTTCAACTTTCGTGTTTAGCCGAAAGCCCAGATCTAGCCATGTCACACTTAAAAATGGCCACGGAGTTCGCTGCGCGCAGAATACAGATTCTGCGCGCATCTTAAGGCGGCATGAACGGCATCGGTTCATCTTCCTCCTCAATGCGATCATCCCAAATCATTCCAGAATTTCCTCCACCCTTATTCAACCTCATGAGGCCAATACTCTTCACGAAACCATCCTCCATCATCACATAGAAGAAGAGAGTGGTTGAAGAGATCTAAAATCTAGAACACAAGTTCTAGCATGGCCAAACCTAGAAGACTTCTTCTCTCCATCAAGACTCTTTTGAGCCGATGTCTCTCCTAGGAAAAAAACTATAGATCTAGCACCAAGGGAGAGGGTAGGAAACTCACATTGGCTGCAGCGGTACCACCATTTCCGGCCATGGATCTCGTATTTCTCCTTGGCGGCATCTTCTCTTTCACGGCGATGGCGGATCTCCTTCGGTAGAACTTGCTCCAGCAGTTTCCCTCTCACCAGGAGTTCTCACAGGAATTAGGGGATGAAATGAACATGAAAACGGCTAGGGTTTTCTGTCCCCCTTATATATAAAAAGTGACACGGGTAGGGACACGGCCGTGTCCTTACCCGTGTCCTTCCTGGCGAAGCGGCAACGACAGTTTCCATGTCGGTTCAATATTTGACACGGCCGTTGAAAGATATAGTACCTAAACACCTAGAGGGGGGGGGTGAATAGGTGACCTAATCCTTTTTAAACTTTAATGGCAGCAATCAGTTATATCACAGAATACTAACTACTTTTGCACAGCAATCACAAAGCATACACAGCAACTCACACTCACAGCACAGCAGACTCAGAGTTTTATAGTGGTTCCCCAAGCTTTGGGTACATCCACTTTACCCCTTCGCCTATCTAGCAGTGTACTAGATTCGGCCAAACTTCACCACTGTCTCAGAACCCAAACTGGTTCCTACACCTCAGGCCCAAAGCCTTACAACTCAGCTTTTCCACAAAGCCTACACTCAGCCACAAAGGCCTACACTCAGCCACAAAGGCCTACACTCAGCCAACAAGGCCTACATTCAGCCAACAAGGCCTACACTCAGAGATTTCAATCTCCTACACTCAGGCTCTCAAGCCCTACCCTCAGCCTTTATAATTACAGGCTTACAATCACTCAGATCCAAAGTATCCTACAAGATAAAAATGAATTTACAAATGATAACTCAGCAACTCAGAAACAAGAGAGGGGAGTTGAGAGTTTCTTGATGAGTTCTTGGAAGAACTCAGCTGGATTCAATCTAACTTAGCTTTCTTCAAAGCTTCTTGAAAGTAGAACTGAATAAGATTGATTCCTTCTGCAGTTGATCCTTGACCTCTGCTTCTTAAGATCCAGAATTAAAACTGAATCCTTCTTCTCAGCCTAGTTCCAACGGCTGATTTCTTGGATGGAGCCCTCTCTCTCCAACTTCTTAGATCTGCACTTGGACTGCAAGATCTTCTTGTCTTGATACTTGATCAATAACTCTGTGAACCACTTGTTGAATTACTTCAACTACTACTTCAACAACATCAATCGTTCCTGTAGACTGTATGAGCCTATTTATAGGCCTTCTTCATGGTAACTGGCTGGTCCGGTTCATAACTGTCTTCTGACATCTCTGACAGGTGCTGTAGACCGGCTGGAACGACAGCTGTCAAGTCATCCAGTCAGTTCTTGAAAGTTCTCTAACTGTCTGAAAGTGTCGAGACTTTCTGACTTAAAGTGTCGGCACTTATAGACCAAGTTTCGACACAAGTTGTATAAGTGTCGACACAAGTCTACAAGGTGTCGACATAACTACTTGTGTTGTAGATACTATGTCTCGACACAGATTCTTCTTTAGGTGTCGACACTGAAATTGAGTGTCGACACAAGTACTTGATCTTCTATCTTTTGCTGAATTCTTCTAAGTGTCGACACATCTCCTTTGTGTCGACACATCTTCTTGTGTTGAATCTGTTAAGTGTCGACACTACTTCTTGGTGTCGACACATAGTCTTCAGTGTTGATACTTGATGAGTGTCGACACAGCTCCTTGTGTCGACACTTGATTCTTCTGTTGAGACTTCAGCTGAGTGTCGACACATTCCCTTAGTGTCGACACTTGTACTTAGAATATTTTGTTGATCTTTCTGTTCTTTGCTAAGTGTCGACACAGCTCCATGTGTCGACACTTTCTTCAAGTGTTGAGTCTTCAGCTGAGTGTCGACACATTGTTCTTGGTGTCGACACTTACTTCAAGTGCTGACTCTTCTGTTGAGTGTCGACACATTGTTCTGGGTGTCGACACTTATACTTAGTCTCTGTTGACTTTTGCTGAGTGTCGACACAGCTCCAAGTGTCGACACTTTCTGGTGTAGACACAGTTCTTCTAGGTGTCGACACTGTTGTTAAGTGTCGACACTGCTTTACTGTACTTTCTTCATTGAGTGTCGACACAGCTTCTTTTGTCGACACTTTGTGTCTGGTGTCGACTCTGCATCCCAGGTGTCGACACAATGACTCCAAGTGTCGACACTGCTTGCCTGGGTGTCGACACAAGTCTTCTTAAGTGTCGACACTTTCCCTCTGGGTGTCAACACATGGACTTATAAACTTTTTCATCATTTCCTGCAAATACTTAACCTACACATGTAACTCAAAATACATCAAATACATTTTGATGTATATCATTGAGTTGGGTGAGGCTTCTTCAAATCAGGTACATTTAGACCAATGTACCCAACAATCTCCCCCTATTTGGAGAAGTCATAACCCTTAGTCAATGATATACACCATTCATAATTGAAATTACAAAATGATGTAAAGCAGATAATGTACAACAGGGTAAACATAAACATGTATCAATTTCACATGTATACAAATTCATCATTACAGAACAAATAAGAAATAGACATAGACATATTCACAGAACACACATAAAATATATTAATCATATATTGTTCTAATATCTGTCTCATATATTTTTAGAAGTTCACAAAATGTTTTACATCCAAAAGATTACAAGTTAAACTTCAAGAAAATTCTAAATCTATTTTTGTTCTGGCTCCTTAATCACTATGCCTTTGCCAGCTTGAACTTTAGCTTGGACAGGAGCAACAGCAGCTTCAGCATCAGCAGGCTTCTTGCCTTTCAGATCTTTCTTCTTAAGCTCTTCAGCTTTGATCTTTTGCCTCTCAAAATAATGGTATGGCTTAGGAAAGTACTTGCTAGGCTCCTGGGCCGTAGGAGGTAGCTTTCCCATCTTTGCCTTCCTTCTGTATTGGACAATTGCCTCCTGTCTAGATTCATGTTTTCTCCATTCAGCCTCAGAGAACCATTTGTTCCTGTCTTGAATGTTATCCTTGGCAGCTTTACAGGCAGTTAATATAATGTTTCTAGAGGTAGGGCTCCACTGTTCAAAATCTGGTCTCTGTTCTGCTTGTTCCCTAAACCTCTTCTTAGATAATCTGGTTTCCTCTTCAGCTTTGTCCTTTAAGATGGCTTCCTGTAAAGCTTCAGAGACAGGCTGAACAACCTTTTCAATTATAACATTGTCCTTGCCCCCAGGTGGGCTGTACATAGACTGTACATCAGCATGTATCATGTCAAAATCTGGAGGAGGGTATATGACTTGAGCCACTTCAGGTTGCTCTCCTCCTAGATATGCAGGTTGAATTCCAGATTCTGCCACATTGTCATCATCACAGAGAGGAGGGTATATGACTTGAGCCACTTCAGGTTGCTCTCCTCCTAGATATGCAGGTTGAATTCCAGATTCTGCCACATTGTCATCATCACAGAGAGGAGGGTATCCCAGTGTAGCCCTGATTGAATTTGATATCCATTTTGCATGATCAGAACTTGCCTTGACTAACACTCTCTCCCCCTTTATGACTTCTCTTTCAATATGATCTCTCACATCATCCTTTTGAAATCTCACTTGATTATCCAAGTAATTGACTCCATCTTTGAAGAAGGGTTTTAACCTTTGGAGTTTGTCAGTTATCAGCTTCTGTGAATCTTGGATGGCAGTCTTAAGAGCAGTGATTTCTTCTAGAAATACTTTGTCAAAATCTGCCTTTGCTATAGCTGGAGTCTGCCCTGCAGCCAGATTCTTGAGTTCTGTAACTATTGCATTGTGAGAAGCAGTGAGGTTGTCATTCATTCTTATCTGATTTTCGAGAACATAACCTTGTTTCAAGGCCATGTCATCCACTTGTGCCTTTATCTTTTCCTGGTGAGTTGCAAGATAGACTACTGCATTCCCACCCTTGTGGAAGCAGTCAGTCATCTCCTTCTTGTTGAGATTCATCTCAAACCTGATTGATTTTATATCCTGGGCCAGATCAAATTGGAGTGATTTTTGCCCTTCATCTACATATTTCTCTATGGCCTGCCTTTGCTCATCCAACTTGATTTTCATTGCCACCATCAGTGCACTATAATCAATGGCTGGGGCTGGTTGAATTATAGGCTGTGGTACAACTGTTTGGAGAGCCTTCTTGTAACTCTGGCTTCTTCTCCTAAAGACATAAAGTTTCTTTTTCTTTGCTCTTTCAGCTTCCTCATCTTCTGAGGCAGAGGTGCTGGCTATATCCATCCTCTCCTTAGGGCTTGGAGGCCTTTCAGTTTGCACATCTTGTGCCTTCTCAGTTTCTTCCTTATAGGCTCTTTCAGAATCTGCACTTGCTCCCCCTCAGCAGCAACATTCTCTCCTTCAGCAGCAGTAGGTTCTTTGTCAAAATCCACTTGATCCAGATTTAAAAATAAATCCTCCATAGTGTACTCTTGTGGTGAAGGAGCTGGAGTAATTCTAAGCTCTTCAACCACTGGATCAAGAACCACTTGAACAACAGCAGATGTGTTTTCCATGACACCATCTGGAATTTGATTATCCAGCTGAATTTGGTGATGAACATCAGACAAATCAGTATCTTCTATAGGAAAATCCAAAGTATTTAGTTCAGTGATTACCTCTAGTATGATGTTTGTTGCTTGTTCACTTTCCAGTGTAGTGGGTTCTGCTACAACTGGAAGCTCCCCCTGGCTGTGATCCTTGTGGATGGGGCTAGCTTGAGGTAGCTCCCCCTGGATCTCAGCATCATCCTGAGGAGCAGGAGACTTCACTGCAGGCTCTTCCTCATGCTCATCTGGAGTGAAGACAACCTGTTCTTCACTATCAGAGCTACTAGTGGACTCCTGTGCCACTGGAGCAGTCTTCCTTTTCTTCTTGGGAGGAATCTCCTTCTCAGTAACTGTCTTCTCAAGGGTTGGCATCTCCTTTGACAACACCCTGTCCCATCTAGAAAATATCCTCATATCCATCTTTCTCATATGGTTTATTTTGCTTCCAGCAGCAGTACTCATTACTTCAGGTATTACACCAGCTAGGTAGAGACTTAAGATTCTGCCCAGGTTGGGCTTCTTCAGACTTTCTTTAATTTTCTCAAATACTATAACAGACCAATCAGTTCTTAAAGTGAAGATAATCCTGGTCATTATATTGAACATAGAGGCAGACACTCTGTCATGCCCTCCTGGCTTGCTGAGAATAACTTTTCCAACAATCTCAGACAAGAATTTGCCTTGATTGTTCATGCCTTTTCTGTTGAAGACAGAACCAATCTTCATCTTAGAGTCTAGTCCACACCAGGTTAGAGCTTCCCTGGTCTTTGTAACAGTAACTTCATCTTCTTCTTGAGTTCTTGGTAGCTGGAGAATCTTCCTCAGACTTTTAGGGGATACCTTAACCCTTGCTCCATGAACTCTGGATTTGATTTTGTATCTAGATTCATCCACCTTGGCTCCATTGAGGAATTCGAGTAACTCTTTCTTCCATATCTTTGTAGATTCAGAAACTAAATATTCTAACCCAGAATCGGCAACTAGGGTTACTACCGCCTGGATTTCTTGATCAGCATCATTGAAAGCGCCGCGCACCATCTCATATCCTTCGTTGACGTTCTCCTCTAGCTTAGGCGCCATTAGGGTTTGTAGAATTTGTCTTGAGAGAAGAGAGGTGTCGACACAGAAGTTTGGTCTCGAAACTTTGAAAGCGTGTCGACAAACAAAGACAAAACCCTATTTATACCTTTCTGATTTTGAAGATGAACAGGCGGGACAGCTAACTTAAAATGTGTCCACACTAGCAATAAGTGTCGACACTGACTTATAATGTCTCGACACACATGTGTCGACACAAGTTTAGTAAACAGATTTTATGTGTCGACACTTGGTTATGTGTCGACACAACATAACTCGACACATTGTCGAGACTTTACTTAGAAAATTCTGAGTAAATACTAAGTGTCGACACCACTTTGGATGTGTCGACACCTACTTGGCATGTGTCGACACTAATATTCTGAAGTGTCGACACCAACTTCCTAGATGTGTCGACACCTATTTCCTGAAGTGTCGACACTACTATTCTGTGTCGACATAGACTTGTCTATGTGTCGACACCTTTTTACTTAGCCATATTCAATTCTGTAAACTTACTCTAAGTTTATCATTCCTAGTTCAATTTTAAATCTATTGAACTTAGCTTCTTCTAGGGGCTTAGTATACATATCAGCTACTTGATTATCAGTTTTAACATATTCTAATAAAATATCTTCTCTTTCTACATGCTCCCTAAGAAAATGATATTTAATTTCAATATGTTTTGTTCTACTATGGGATACAGGATTATTAGCTATTGAAATAGCACTTGTAGAATCACAAAAGAGTGGAGTTCTACTTACCTGAAATCCATAGTCCTCTAGCTGATGTTGTATCCACAGAAGTTGAGCACAGTAACTTCCTGCAGCCACATACTCTGACTCTGCAGTGGAGATAGCCACACTTGTCTGCTTTTTGCTACTCCATGAAATTAGCCTCCCACCTAGGAATTGACAGGTTCCAGTAGTGATTTTTCTATCTTCTTTGCATCCTGCAAAGTCTGCATCTGAATAACCTGTTAGATCAAAATCTCCATTCCTAGGGTACCAGAGGCCTAGATAGGGAGTGCCCTTTAGATATCTCAATATTCTTTTGACTGCTGTCAAATGAGACTCTTTAGGGCAGGCTTGATACCTTGCACAAACACATGTAGCATACATGATGTCTGGTCTACTAGCAGTCAAGTATAATAGGGAGCCAACTATCCCTCTATACAAGGTTTCATCTACAGGTTTCCCTGCATCATCCTTGCTAAGAGACATACTTGACCCCATAGGAGTCTTCATGGTACTGGATGAATTCATACCATACTTCCTTATGAGTTCTAGGGTAAACTTGGACTGACATATGGATAAACCACTTTCAGTCTGTTTAACTTGGAGACCCAAGAAAAACTTCAGCTCTCCCATACTACTCATCTCAAACTGACCTTGCATAAGTTTTGCAAACTTTTTGCAAAGGCTGCTTTCAGTAGACCCAAATATAATGTCATCTACATATATTTGGACTAGTATAACTTTGCCTCTAGATTCCCTAAGGAATAGAGTCTTATCTATTTTCCCCCTTGAGAACTTGTTCTCAATGAGGAAACTAGATAGAGTTTCATACCAAGCCCTAGGGGCTTGCTTTAACCCATATAAAGCTTTCCTAAGTCTATAGACATGATGAGGTAAAGTTGGATCAACAAAACCTGAAGGCTGTTCCACATAGACTTCCTCTTTAAGATTACCATTCAAGAATGCTGACTTGACATCCATTTGGTAAACCTTGAATCCTTGATAGGTTGCATAGGCCAAGAACATCCTTATGGCTTCCAGTCTGTCTACTGGAGCAAAGGTTTGATCAAAGTCAATACCTTCTTCTTGCCTATATCCTTTAGCAACCAATCTAGCTTTATTCTTAATGATGACCCCTTGTTCATCCATCTTATTCCTGTAGATCCACTTGGTTCCTATTATATTGTGGTCTTTAGGTTTAGGAACAAGTTCCCAGACCTTGCACCTCTTGAACTGATTAAGCTCTTCTTGCATTGCTTCAGTCCATTGTGGATCTAGTATGGCTTCTTCAAACTTCTTAGGTTCAACTTGAGATAGAAAACTGGAGTAGATTGCTGCATTCATGTATCTGCTCCTGTTTTGTACTCCTTGTCTTGGATCTCCAATAATCTGCTCTACTGGATGATCTCTAAGATGCCTGTTGGCTGGAGGCATCCTAACTTCTGGTTGAACCTCTTCAGCATCTCCATCATGCTGTACTCCTTGTACTTCTTCTGCAATTGGCACATGTAGTTCTCCCTCTGGACAACAGCTACTGTCCTCTACTTGCTGTCTTGCAGCAGGTACTTCTTCTATAGTAAGCTTGTCCATTTTATTTGTTAAACCTGTGGGGCTGCATACAGTACTAGACAACTCATTGTTAATAAGTTTAGTCTCATCAAAAACTACATGCACAGATTCTTCTACAACTTGTGTAGTCAAGTTGTAGACTCTATATGCCTTACTGTTATTGCTGTACCCAACAAAAATTCCCTCTTGGGACTTGGCAGCAAACTTAGTCAAGTAAGACTTCCCATTGTTAAGTATGAAGCATTTGCAACCAAAGATCCTGAAATAGGATAGGTTTGGTTTCCTGCCTTTCACAACTTCATAGGGGGTCTTGTTGAGCCCTTTAGTGATGGTAGCCCTATTTATAACATGGCATGCAGTATTAACTGCTTCAGCCCAGAAATACTCTGGCAGTGATGTATCACTTAATAGGGTCCTACCAGCCTCTATCAAGGTTCTATTCTTCCTCTCAGCAATGCCATTTTGCTGAGGTGTTCTAGGTGAAGAGAATTCTTGAAATATCCCAAAGTCTTCACAAAGTTTTGTTATGCTATCAGACTGAAACTCAGTACCATGGTCACTTCTTATTTTGACCACTGTACTATTTAGTTCATTCTGAATTTGCTTGACAAAGTTATAGAAGACATTAGGTGTTTCAGATTTCTGTCTTAAGAAGAACACCCAGGAAAACCTTGAGTAGTCATCTACAACTACAAAGGTATAGACCTTCCTACCTAGGCTGTGAACTGGCATTGGACCAAAGAGATCCATATGCAAGAGGTATAAACACCTCACAGCATCTTTGTTTTCTATGCTTCTAAAGGTGGATTTAGTCTGCTTTCCCTTTTGACAAGCTGAGCAAATACCATCTTTAACACACTTAACTTGAGGACCATTCCTCACTAACTTTTTGCTAAAGAGTTTGCTAATTATCTTGTAGTTAAGATGGGCAAGCCTCTTGTGCCATTTGACACAATGAGAGACTGTCTTATCAGCTACAAGACACACTGGAGAACCATTGTTCTCAACCATAATGTCTAGGCAATAGACATTTCTTTTCCTATAACCAGTCAAAATGATCTCTTGATCACTTGACCTCTTGATATGACAACCATTTTTAACAAATGAGATGTCATACCCTACATCACTTAATTGACTTATACTTATTAGGTTGTGTTTCAACCCTTTAACATAAGCCACTTGAGTAATGGTAACTAAGTTGCTAGAAATGTTACCAAACCCTTTGATGATTCCTTTTTCAGAACCACCAAAGGTTACTTTTGGACCATCTTTGATTGGAATGTAGTCCCTTAGTAATCCTCTAGTTCCAGTCATATGTCTGGAACATCCACTGTCCAAGTACCATGTTGGGGTATGGCCACTTGGACTCACCTGCAAAACAGATTAATGAACCTTAGAACCCAAAGAATTCTTGGGTCCTTGGTACTTGTTAGTTTGCAACTTGACAAAACTACCTACTGGCTTTCCAACAGGTAATTTGCTACTCACTTTGGCACTAACATTGTGCCAACAGTCCATAGCAAAATGGCCAACCTTGCCACAACACCAACATTCAAACTTATTGTACCTTTGCTTAGGTACTGTCTTTGCTGTCTTATCTATAGCTGACTTGTTGAATGTTGGGGCTTTGCCCTTGGACTTGGACTTGGACTGCTCAGTCCTTGCAGGTTTAATAAAGCCCAGTCCAGCTTTACCCTTGTGATGAACAAATTCATCAATTATGGGTAACACTGACTTAGGTTTAGAAAACCTAGCAACAAGCTCTCTCTCTTTCTGAAGATTGATCTCCAGACTCTTGATTTGATCATTCTTAAAGGTGATAGTCCCCATCTGAATCACTGTTATGTGTTTCAGCCTGGCTATCTCATTAAGCTTTTGATCAAATAGCTTCTCAGAATCTGTTGCAGCAGCTTTTAGATCAGCAATTTCCTTTGCCTGACTTTTGGCTAGGGACTTGCTTTTCTTGTAAGCTTGCAACAGTACTTTATATTCATCTATAAGTTGATGAATATCTTCCTCAGACTCAGATACACTCTCATCACTAGATGATGATGAATCTGATTCTGTACTAGAACAAGAAATTGAACTTAGAGTTGAACATTGTACCTTACTGGGTCCTGGCTGTTCCAGGATTTTGTCTCCTTCTGTCAATGCCATTAGCCCTTGGCATTGACTGTCTTCTTGTTCATAAATAGACTCCATAATCTGCATGAATTCTTCTTCTTCTTCTTCAGCAAACAGCCCTATGTATGCCTCAGCATCAGACTCAGTTTCTGAAGAAGAGATATCTGATAGAGTCTTCTCTTTCTTGGCAACAAATGACTTTTCTTTATTTACCTTTAAAATGAGTCTTCTTCCTGTCACTAGACTCCTTTCTCTTTTCAGGACAATCTGCAACAACATGGCCTTGTCTATTGCAGCAATAGCACACTATTTTTGAAACAGTTGTCTTGCTATATTTAGTCCTCTTCCTGTCCTTCTTTGAAGCCTTTTTATCCTGATAAAAATCTTCTTTTCCTTTTGAAGTAGAAGGCCTTGACCTCCACTATTTCTTCTTCAAGAATTTCTGAAAATGTCTAGTGAAGGCAGCAAAGTCTTCATCACTTTCACTGCTTTCAGATTTTGTGCTGACTGACTCATCTGACTCTGATTCAACTACCTTTGGAGGTGGAGTTGATGACATATTCCTGCACTTTCTGGAGGCTTCTGTCTTGAAAGCTACTGTTCTTTCCTTGTGTTCAGTTCTTGTTGATTTCTCCTCCTCTTTCCTCACTGTCAACTGCATTTCATAAGACAATAACTTGCCAAACAGTGTAGGTGGAGGAATTTCTCCCAACTTAGCCATTTCTCTAATGACACAAATCTTTGTGTCCCAATCTTTAGTTAGGGACCTTAGGAACTTGTCATTTAGTTCATAATTGCTGAACTCTCTTCCATAAGACATGAGTTCATTCACTATTCTGTAGAACTTCTTATAGCACTCAGTTATGCTATCACCCTTTCCTTGTCTAAAACTCTCATACTCCTGATTTAGCAAGGATTTTCTATCTTGTCTAACTTATTCAGAACCCTCCATATACACAATAAGAGTGTCGCAAACATCTCTTTGGCTGTCTTACAGTGTATAAGATTCTGAAATGTTGCATCATCTATGACACTCACTAGAATGTTTTGTGCCCTTTTGTCCATGGTGGCTAGGACAAGCTCATCCTTAGTCATTTCAGAGAAATCCTTTGGGGTTCTCTGATTTGCATCTAGAACTGATATCTTCATGGGCACATATGGCCCTTCCTTTACTGTGATGTAGATTCTAGGGTCTGAGGCTTCCATAAACAGCCTTACCCTTTCCTTCCAGATCCCAAATATCTCTTTCCTGCATAGAGGTAATTTCATGGAACCCAATTCCTTGTGATTCTCAGAGGAACCCATGGTTCTTGATTTTCTTGAATCTGTAATTTGTCTTAGACTGAATCTGCCAATCAGGATCTCCTTAGACTGTTAGTCCTTTTTAAGTAACCTCACTCTGATACCACTTGAAAGATATAGTACCTAAACACCTAGAGGGGGGGGGGGGGTGAATAGGTGACCTAATCCTTTTTAAACTTTAATGGCAGCAATCAGTTATATCACAGAATACTAACTACTTTTGCACAGCAATCACAAAGCATACACAGCAACTCACAATCATAGCACAGCAGACTTAGAGTTTTATAGTGGTTCCTCAAGCTTTGGGTACATCCACTTTCCCCCTTCGCCTATCTAGCAGTGTACTAGATTCGGCCAAACTTCACCACTATCTCAGAACCCAAACAGGTTCCTACACCTCAGGCCCAAAGCCTTACAACTCAGCTTTTCCACAAAGCCTACACTCAGCCACAAAGGCCTACACTCAGCCACAAAGGCCTACACTCAGCCAACAAGGCCTACACTCAGCCAACAAGGCCTACACTCAGAGATTTCAATCTCCTATACTCAGGCTCTCAAGCCCTACCCTCAGCCTTTATAATTACAGGCTTACAATCACTCAGATCCAAAGGATCCTACAAGATAAAAATGAATTTACAAATGATAACTCAGCAACTCAGAAACAAGAGAGGGGAGTTGAGAGTTTCTTGATGAGTTCTTAGAAGAACTCAGCTGGATTCAATCTGACTTAGCTTTCTTCAAAGCTTCTTGAAAGTAGAACTGAATAAGATTGATTCCTTCTGCAGTTGATCCTTGACCTCTGCTTCTTAAGATCCAGAATTAAAACTGAATCCTTCTTCTCAGCCTAGTTCCAACGGCTGATTTCTTGGATGGAGCCCTCTCTCTCCAACTTCTTAGATCTGCACTTGGACTGCAAGATCTTCTTGTCTTGATACTTGATCAATAACTCTGTGAACCACTTGTTGAATTACTTCAACTACTACTTCAACAACATCAATCGTTCCTGTAGACTGTATGAGCCTATTTATAGGCCTTCTTCATGGTAACCGGCTGGTCCGGTTCATAACTGTCTTCTGACATCTCTGACAGGTGCTGTAGACCGGCTGGAATGGCAGCTGTCAAGTCATCCAGTCAGTTCTTAAAAGTTCTCTAACTGTCTGAAAGTGTCGAGACTTTCTGACTTAAAGTGTCGACACTTATAGACCAAGTGTCGACACAAGTTGTATAAGTGTCGACACAAGTCTACAAGGTGTCGACACAACTCCTTGTGTTGTAGATACTTTGTCTCGACACAGATTCTTCTTCAGGTTTCGACACTGAAATTGAGTGTCGACACAAGTACTTGATCTTCTATCTTTTGCTGAATTCTTCTAAGTGTCGACACATCTCCTTTGTGTCGACACATCTTCTTGTGTTGAATCTGTTAAGTGTCGACACTACTTCTTGGTGTCGACACATAGTCTTCAGTGTTGATACTTGATGAGTGTCGACACAGCTCCTTGTGTCGACACTTGATTCTTCTGTTGAGACTTCAGCTGAGTGTCGACACATTCCCTTAGTGTCGACACTTGTACTTAGAATATTTTTTGATCTTTCTGTTCTTTGCTAAGTGTCGACACAGCTCCATGTGTCGACACTTTCTTCAAGTGTTGAGTCTTCAGCTGAGTGTCGACACATTGTTCTTGGTGTCGACACTTACTTCAAGTGCTGACTCTTCTGTTGAGTGTCGACACATTGTTCTGGGTGTCGACACTTATACTTAGTCTCTGCTGACTTTTGCTGAGTGTCGACACAGCTCCAAGTGTCGACACTTTCTGGTGTAGACACAGTTCTTCTAGGTGTCGACACTGCTGTTAAGTGTCGACACTGCTTTACTGTACTTTCTTCATTGAGTGTCGACACAGCTCCTTATGTCGACACTTTGTGTCTGGTGTCGACTCTGCATCCCAGGTGTCGACACAATGACTCCAAGTGTCGACACTGCTTGCTTGGGTGTCGACACAAGTCTTCTTAAGTGTCGACACTTTCCCTCTGGGTGTCGACACATGGACATAGAAACTTTTTCATCATTTCCTGCAAATACTTAACCTGCACATGTAACTCAAAATACATCAAATACATTTTGATGTATATCATTGAGTTGGGTGAGGCTTCTTCAAATCAGGTACATTTAGACCAATGTACCCAACAACCGTGTTCCTGGCCGTGTCCTTGGTCCGTGTCCTTCTCGGGTTGCATCTCGACGATCCATCAAAAATCATCGACTCGACACACACGGGTAGGGACACGGTCGTGTCGCTACCCGTGTCACATGATGTCGACACAACTCGTCAGACTCGACACGGCGTGTCGAGTGTAACTCGACACACACGGGTAGGGACACGGTGGTGTCGCTACCCGTGTCACATGATGTCGACACAGCTCGTCAGTCTCGACACGTCCTGTCGAGTGTAACTCGACACACACGGGTAGGGACACGGCCGTGTCGCTACCCGTGTCACATGATGTCGACACAGCTCGTCATACTCGACACGGCGTGTCGAGTGTAACTCGACACACACGGGTAGGGTCACGCCCGTGTCGCTACCCGTGTCACTACCCGTGTCACTACCCGTGTCACTACCCGTGTCACTACCCGTGTCACTACCCGTGTCACTACCCGTGTCTCTCTGCACTGATTTCTCCACTTCTCCACAAGTGCAGTCCAATTCCCTGCACTTCTCAAGACTCGAGTCAACCCTCCTGACTCAAAAACACACACTAGGGGCCTAGAACGATTCGGGACGTTACAATGCATGTCAAATGGACAAGCCCTTTAAAAACATTGGCTCCAAAGACACTGAAAGATTTCTCTATCTGTTGCATATATACTTATTTTGTCCTTTGTGCATTGAAAGGCTAAGTGGGAAGTTGTATACCCTAGTGATTGTAAATGATCACTCTAGATACACATGGGTATTCTTCCTTAAGAAGAAGTGAGATACCTTAGTTGTCTTTATAAACCATGTCAAGGCTATCTAGGATGAATTACAATGTATAATGGTCAAAACTACAACTGACCATGGTACAGAGTTTCAATCTGGGCCATGACAAAGTTCTGTCAATACTTTGGTATCACCCAAAATTTTTCCTCTCCCAGAACCCCCACAACAAAATGGAGTGGTTGAGAGAAGAGATAGGACCTTAATAGAGGCTGGCAGAACACTACTTAGTGATTCCTCTCTACCAGAATACTTCTGGGCTAAGGCAATCAATACAACTTGATATATTCTGAATAGAGCCTCCATTAATATGGCCCATGAGAAAACCTCATATGAAATATTGAAAGGCAAACAATCAATTATTTCATATTTTAGAATATTTGGTTGCAAATGCTATATTTTGAATAATAGAAAATCTCAACTTACAAAGTTTGCTAAAAAATGCAATGTGGGTGTTCTTGTTGGATATTGATTGCATAATAGAGCCTATAGAGTATTCAACAAGAAGAGTCATGTAGTTGAAGAATCAATGCATGTAGTTTTTGATGAGCCGAGCGTACTTTATAAGTGCTAGTCCAGCACTCCTGTTATTGCAGGTATTGATCAACAGTTGCAAAAGATGACTATTGAGGACACACCAATACCCAACACAGTCACTTCAGAAGTTGAGGCAATCACAGATGAGGCTATAAGTGTTCAAAATGAAGGAGGAGCAGATGCCATAGATGATAATCAGTAGGCTGAAGACAGGTTGTCTGCTATAACCAGGCTCCTAAGAGATCACCAAAGAAATTTCATCATTGGGGATGAACATCATGGTGTAATCATAAGGAGTCCGGACTCAATAATACATTGTTCCTAAGTTTCCTATCTCAAAATAAGCCCAAAAAGTTTGAAGAGGCAAACAAGGACAACTTCTGGATCAATGCCATGCAAGAAGGGTTACAATAATTCAAAAGATGCTTGGTATAGAAGTTGGTGCCAAAGCTACCTGGACATAACATTATTGGCACCAAGTGGATTTACAGGAAAAGGTTGATGAGCATGGGACAGTCATCAAAAATAAAGAAAGTCTGGTTGCCAAAGGCTATAGGCAAGAAGAGGAAATAGAATCTGACCAAACCTTTGCGCTAGTTGCAAGGTTAGAGGTCATAAGGATGTTCCATTCCTATACTACACATAAGGGATTCAAAGTCTACCAGATGGATGTCAAGTCAGAATTCTTGAATGGCAATGTCAAGGAAGAGGTATATGTGGAGTAACCATCATGTTTTGTAAATCCTACTCTTGTAGATCATGTTTACAAATTAAAGAAAGCTTTATATGCGTTAAAGCAAGCACTAAGAGCTTGGTATAAAATCTTGTCTACCTTTCTCATCAAGAACAAATTCTTAAGGGGAAAGATATATAGAACATTTTTTCTTAGGGAAACAAAGGGGAAGTGTCTCCTTATCAAAGTTTATATGGATGACATAATATTTGGGTCTACTGATGACAAGCTTTGCAAAATGTCTGCTAACCTTATACATGGGGGTTGAGATAAGCAGTATGGGAGAGCTCAAGTACTTCTTAGGCATCTAAGTAAAATAGTCTGATGAAGGGTTTTTTATCTCACAGGGCAAGTACACTTAGAAGCTTATTAAGAAATTTGGGATGGAATCAGCTTCCACCAAAAGAATTCCCATGGGGTACAATATTTCCCTGGACAAGGATGAGAAGGGCAAACGCTTTGATGAATCCATGTACAGATATATCATTGGATCCTTACTATATTTGACTGTTAGTAGGCCAAATATTATGTATGCAACATGTGTTTGTGCTAGGCACCAAGCATGCCCAAAATAATCTCAGTACTCAACAGCAAAGAGGATTTTGAGATATCTTAAGGGCAACCAACAACTTGGCATTTGGTACCCTAAAAACAACAATTTTGAACAAATTGGTTATTCAAATGCAGACTTTCCAAGTTGCAAGGAAGATAGGAAAAGCACAAGTGAAACTTATCTATTCCTAAGAAGAAGAATAATTTCGTGGAGTATTATGAAGCAGGCCTGTGTGGTTATATCCACTGCTGAGTTAGAGTATATTTCTGCAGGGAGCTATTGTGCAAAACTTCTGTAGATACAACATCATATAGAGGACTACAATCTTAAGGTAAGTCATTCACCCTTATATTGTTACTCATCCAGTGTAATTTTTATTCCTAAGAATCCTGTCTCACATAGCAGGATTAAGCATATATAAATTAGATATAATTTTATTAGAGAACACGTAGAAAGTGAAGACAATTGCCTTGAATTTATCTCTGCTGACAATCAAGTTGTTGTTAACTTCACTAAGCCATTAGATGAGGCTAAATTCAATTCTTTCAAAATTGAGTTAGGAATGCTTAATGTTGAATAACTCATGTGCACTTAGTGTTTCAGTTATAGATCTACTTGGATATATCTTTGTTTTCGATTCATTAATGAAATCAATTTGCTTTGTTGTTAGATAGAGAGTTGTTAATCACTTTAATTAGCTAGTTTAACAATCAATTGAATTACCAAATTGGTTAGCTGCTAAAGGAACCCTATCAGCATGTTAGGTTAACAACCTTTATTCTTTATTAATTTAATAAACTGGAAAAATTAACTGTTAATGTAAATCAAAGATGGTTTGACATTATTCACTGAAAATCAATGAGATCAGCTAAATCGGCTGAGAATGATATAACTGAACAGCTAGGACCACTGAGATAGTATCAGTGATTCCCACAGGTATATGAATTACCCTGTCCCAGCTCCTTATTACACTACCTCAGCGTATCCACTGAGACGGGTCATTTATAATTAAATCAACTCATTTTAAATGTCAAATCAGTCGATTTAAGAATCCAGGTCATCCCTTTAAGTTTAAAATCACATATATATATAAATACACAGTAAATCAAAAGACATTAAACCTTAATCTCTTTCCTAACAGTCGATACCAAAACCCTTTTTAGCGTCTCAACTTCCAGCTTTAATGACGCCAAAATCTTCAAAAGATTTGCAAGAACTGTATAAGATTATCTTGAACTTCGTGCATGCCTCAATAGAAATCTGAGAAGTGATTAGGATGTTGGATACCCAAGGTCTAGAAATCATTCTTTTTAATCCTTCAACCATTCTGAAAGATTTGTGCTTGGAAATCTTCTCAAATTTTAAGCTTTCCACTTCCAAGACATCACTAAAATCTAAGATTGGATGGATGAAGATAAAGATTACTCCAGGAAAATTTGGTAAGGCCCTTCAACTGCCCTCCACTGTTAGTGATAAAGAAGAAACCATCTCTAACAGTGACAGATAAAAATCACTGAAATTGTGTGAATTTAGAAATGTCAAAGTTGGATCATTAAGAAGGAAATTCTTTAACCAAAGGGCAAGTTACTGGCTGATACTGTTGGGAAAGCCATATTTTGAAAACCTGGGTCTCATGACACAATCTCCAAACCAATGTTTGATAATATCATAAGGATAATTTTGTACAAGCAGACCTCATGGACAAACATCATCTTCCAAAGATTAGTTGACTGACTGTTGGCACCTTATATGGGTAGAATTCTATCTCTATTTCTAATCAACACATATCCTGACAACTTTAATAAGAAGCAAATTTGGACATAATGACCTTGGACAGATTTATAAGAATTCATCCAATTAGTCAACCTTCTGGGTAAAGTCCTGGTCTAAGGACAAAGGAAAGGAGATAGTTGGGTCTGACAGTTCTTCCAGTTCAGGTTATGAGATAGAGTCTTCATCTCCTCTAGATGTTGGACTTCAATCTGCTGGCATACATGTTACTCTAGACTCAAAGAGGAGTTAAATTGGTAGAGAGTATGTTGATGAAATCCATGCTGCTCATGAGTCTAAGAACATTCATACAGAATATGCTGCACTAGATGTCAAAATGACAAAGAAGAGTAAATTAGGACAGCACAAGACCTTGAAGATTACTTAGAATCAACTGTACCAGAAGAGGTGAATTCACCTTCTGAGTGGGAACTTGGGCTAATAGATGAGCCAGCTCTTGATCACATGGTTACAAGAATTGTGGCTACTGTAGATGCCACTGCTCCTATAGGTAATGTTGCTGGGTTAAGTATTGATGCTGATACAACTATCATTAATACTGATACACTGATAATTTCAGATAATGTACATGCCTTTATAGGGGATGATGCTGACTAAATTAAAGATGGTGAGTCAGATATTGCTTCAGATACATTATTGGACAATAATGATATTCCTCCAAAAGATAATGCTGAAGTTGATGGGGAGCATTCACAAGTCCCTACTCAGGATGAGGCCATTCCATCCAGCCTGTTGGCTGAGAGATCAACAAATCTAGATGACTCCCTCCTCAGAATTATAAAAGCTCTATTGGATGAACAAACCACATCAATGAAGGCTTACATAGACCGGTCTATTTCTAAAGTCAAAGATGAGCTGATGACAAAGATCATGGCTGCTAAGGATAAAATAGTTCACCTGAACAACCAATTGACCAATTGGTTTGACAAAGCTGCTCAATCTATCAAGACCCAATCCACCATTCTTAGATCCAAGGACAAAAGCCTAAAATTCTCTATAACTAATATTTGCTATATAAAGAACTTTGTGAGTAAAACTGATGATGCTATCAGGGATGTAGCAAATCATGTCAACACCCACATCATTACTACTGCAATCAAAACTATGGAGGAAGCAATTCTGCTCAAAGATGAATTGTTAGATGATAATGAAAGCTATTTCCAAACACCGTCCAACAAGATTGAATCCAACACCCTAATGCTGAAAAACAAGCTTACTAAAGTAGCCAGAAAGGGGAGGAGAGCAATGCTAAGATGGCCAAACTCATTGATGAGCAAGCCTTCAAACTAATTCAAGGCACAAGGATTGCTCTACACCTATCTTTACTGGATAGGTCTTGGCCAGAAGATCTGGATTTCCCTGCTCAAGCTAGAGTGGCACAGGTTGCATAACTTGCATCTAGAGGAAAAGAGAGGCAACTCTATTAGCCAAAGAGTTCATGGCTAAGAGGAGAGATGATAATGTAGATGATCCTAATTATGAATACCTAAGTGATGATTCAGAAAAGATCATTATCAATGCTTGATTGAGCCATGGTCAGCTACTCAAGAACATTGACAGTGTATACTCCTCTAAAGAATGGATCAAGCATCTGGAAAGGAACTCTCTAAGAGATGTTTTTTAAAGAAACTTTGGTGAGGAGGAACAATCCTAGAAAGATGCCTCCCAAATACTTGCCTAAACCTTTTCTCTAGTTCAAAAGGCAGGATATTAAAGCCCAGAGTGCAAACCTGCAAGGTGTTGTTCAATATGAAGGATCAAGCTCTATAACAAAGAAGAGAAGAACTAAAAGTTAGGTGTAGTTCTTTTATTTTTTTGTTTGAACACTGTGTTAAACCTTCCATTGCAGTACAATTAACTATTGTTTAAAAAAAATTAATTGTCTGTTAAACTTAATATGATGGTTCATTGTATTAAACTGGAACTTTAAACAAGTTAAGTTTGTTAAACAATCATGAAATAGTTTAGTTTAATTTCTGGTTGGTTAAATATAAACTTACTGCTTATATTTGTTAGCCAGGTCACGACAATGTTGTCATGATATTGATGAATCCAGTTTTCCAATTCGTCATGATATGTTTTATGTATTAATGTATCTTAGCAATGCTGTGTGTTTTGCCTTCTTCAAATATGGGGAGATTGTTGTGAATATTGCCCTTTAATGTTCCTTGGAATTGAAGAGGCATCACCATCAATGCTAAGTGCTTGGTGTATTTGATAAATCTTGTACATTAATTATTCACAGGTTTAAGTTGTTTTAAACATTTAGAGTATATAGTGTCTACCTAAATCACCTATAGTGGGGTGAATAGGTGATGTCTGTGTCTATTCGTAGAATAAAAACAACTTAAAAATTAGAACAAAAAGAACACAGAGATCTATACTAGTTCCCCGAGTTGGGTACGTCCACTATCCCACCTCGCATATCTACCATGAAGGGCTAAATTCGACTACTTCACCTTTCTCAGATTTCAACAAATCTTACACCTCGGAGCCTCAACTTCTATACCTCGGAGACAACACTCCTATTACTCGAAGAACAATCTCTATTACAACTCTATCCAAACACGGATCTACAACTCGATCCAAGTACGGATCTACAACTCGGAGATAAAAACACCTACAAATGTAAATAAAAATTTACAGAAGATAAACAAAGATTGCAAGAAATCCTATTTAGATCTAAGTCTTCACTCTGTTGTTCTTCGAATTGATTGAACTTGAATATCTTGGAGAACATGGGAAAATGAACTCTTTTAACAATTTGATCACAGATCGACTAGATCAGAGAGAATCAAAAACCTTGTAGAACAGATCCAGTCAGTTTTCTTGAGAACGATCGAATCGTCCGGTGCTATCGTTGGCCGAGCGGAAGTCATGAGTTGTACAAGAGGCCAAAGTAAATTCTTCGATTGGAAGTTTTCTTGTTTTGAAATTAGCCTGATTAACATGATTAGGGTTGAGGAAACAATCAACCATATATATATATATATATATAGATCCTCCTTGGCAACAGAGATAAAATAAATTCCAAGTCAGGACCTCCTAAAATCACTCTGTATGACTTCCGTTCAACCTGTGCCGAGAGTTTGAAAAAGCGGAAGAAAATACCCTAAGTCATTTTTGTCGAGTATCGTCCAGTATGGTAGAGTATACTCGCTGAACTACAATGATTCTCGATGAAAAGTAATTGGAGAAATTTAACCTCTTCCAATTTATCACTCAACCCCAGACAGAAAACATACTCAATGAATTCGACGAGTATCGACTAGTATACTCGACGAATTCGACTAGTATCGTAAAGTATACTCAACACATTTGATGCCTAACCAAGTGTTAATTGATGAATCTGACTTAGAAAAATCTAGAGAAGTAAATTCAAAATGACTCGACGAATTCGGCGTGTATCGACATATATATTCGACGAATTTAGCGAGTATCGTTAGATACTTTTGACGAATTCGATTTGTATACACGGGTATACTCGACGAATTTTACTTGATCGATTTTCCAACATCTAGAGATTTTATCCCAAGTATATATGATGACTTCGACTGGTGCCAGTAAGTATATACGATGAATTCGGCGAGTATCGATGACTATACTCGACGAATTTGATGAATATCCTTTACGATACTTGACGAACTTTACTTGGGTAAAATTTCTGTTCTTTTGATTCCAACCACTTGACATTCCTTGATCCTTCTGCTGTACTTGGAATGGAATTATACCGCAATAGAGAGATTACAAATGAGTCAACACGTTGGCCTACACAATGAAGTATTACATTATATAGACATGTTTTTACTAACCCACTCTAATCTGACATTGGTGTGCACTTAGCAATGTAGTCCCGCAAGTACATAAATAAACATGTAGCATCAAATACAACTCAATTCATCTCAGCTCAATTGGACCCTTTCTTCAAATCACGGTTATTCTGGATACAATACCCAACAATCCTCCCTATTTGAAGAAGTCAAAACCCTACAGCTAAGGTGAATTGCATAATAATAATAATAAAGCATGAAACAAAAAAGATATACAAAATTGAAAATAAAAATAAACAAACAGTCCCAGTCAACACTACAAGAAAATTGACCTTTAGTGACGAACATTTCATCGCTAAATGTTTGATTTTGATCACTAATGTCATTTAATGATCAAATTTATTTTGTCACAAAATCGTCACTAAAGCCCCGTCACTAAATATTTTAGTGATTGTTATTATTTACGTCACTAAATGTAAACATTTAGTGACCAAATTAATTTGGTCAATAATTGTTCGTTTAGTGACCAAATTACTTTGTTCACTAAAACTTATTTTAGTGATCAAATTATATTGGTCACTAATACCCTTTTAGTGACCAAATAAATTCAATCAGTAAACGTTTTTGGTGACCAAAATAACTCAATCACTAAACATATAAATTTTTAGTGACAATTTCTGGATGCTAAAGATTTGTTATAATAGTGATAAATTATCGCTATATTGGTTTAGTTTTTCATAAAATATCATATAATTACTTTATTGACTTTTCATTTTTATTCAATTTTAGACATTTAAACACAAGAATAAATAAAATGCTAAATAACAAAGAGATGTATGTTTAATATTAATTATGTTATAAATAGAAAAAAGGGTGGGAGATGGCCCAAACCCCTCAATACAGAGTATTAGTGCTTTCATCTATAATTAAATTAAATATATGAAAATATCAACAAAAAAGAAAAATTTATAAATGCGCACTTGGACATATTTGATAGTCAACTAATGTCCTTTACTCTTCTTTAGATCATTTCGGCTAGCGTGAAAATCAAGCTACTACCTGCATCCGACAATGCAAAGTTGATGTGTAATGTAACTCCTAACACTATGCTCCGGAGATCTATAACAATGTTGGAGATGATTCTCTTAAGCTTTTCCCTGGCTTCTCCATCACCTTAGTTAGAGCATCCACAATATGCACCACCATCTACATATATGCTTGCCCATAAGCTCATCTTCAACGCATCCTTCATCGTCACCCATGCTCCAACCTTCTCTCTGTACCTATACCCTCAAAGAACAAAAAGGAAATTAAAATTTTGAATTTTACATTATCTTTTAAAGCCACCAGCAATTTTGTCCAAGTAAGAAATATGATGAAATTCCCAAACAATAAATACTATAGGTAAAGTGATCTGGCACAAAAAATAATACCTCATCGTTTAGAGCCATGAATTATGGAAACCAAACTATCATCTATTCCAAAAATTCATCATAATTATTCTTTTCATGGATCATTGAAAATACAGATCGACAAACACTAACATCAGCATCTAAGATGACTGCAACAAGAAGCTTTTTCAAGATCTGAAGATAAATATGAGAGCTCAACAATCACATATAGGTGTCTTTTTTGCTGTAAATATTGTAAAACCAACACAGTTTAAAAGATTCAAGATTAAATAAACAAATTTTGGGAAGTTATCACAGTGAATACTACTTTTGTTGGTTTTGTAGAGTATAATTATAATAAAGTATGTAATTAATATTTGAGAAATAAATCTAAAAAACAATCATTTTTTTAATGTACAATAATACAGTCCACACAAGATAAATAGGTGTATTAAAAATAAGATTAGCACAAGATCTCATGACTAAGGCTCCGTTTGGTGGACTTATTTTCACCGGTCAAGCGGTTACGACCGCATATACCAGACCTTAATAATGTCTGGTACATGCGGTCGTAACCGCTTTACTGGTTAAAATAAGTCCCCAAAATGGTGCCTAAATCTAAATGTACTTTCATGTATTATCTCCAGAATTCTGCAACCTCCCACTTTTGAAACCACCAATATCAACTCCATTGCTGCCAAATAGTTGATTGACTGTGGATGACACTATTCAAAAGAGAGTAACATGAACGACTTGCAACACTTGGAAGATAATAATTATTTTGAACATTTTGTATCACTTGAAAAATGTAAAATGAAAAACAATTAGAAAATTTACAATGCAAGCGCATATTTTACCAAATTTAAGTGCCCAAATTATTTGAGAGGTAAAGAGAAAATGTATCTTATTAGCACAAATAACAAGATAAGCACTTCATTACTTCTGCTATGCCATTGAGTGAACTTTAAATTTAATCATTGCAAGCATCCAAAACATCTGTAAAAGGAAAATTAGATCGAGCTTAGAATTACCCCTATTCATTTCTCTTTGAAGTATTTCATCTAACAGGAGAAATGCAGTAGTTTCTATTCTAGAATTCTATAACTTATGCTTCCAGGTATTCCTCATTGTAGTAGTTTATGAAGCATACGCACGCATTCTTAACTCTTTGCGCCACTATGCTATTCCATAAAAATTCAGTTCCTCAAATCTCAAAAAAAAATTTATTAGAAGCTTTTATTATTAGTCGAAGCAGCATCAATTACTAATCAAATATTTACGGAGAAGTAAAAGGGGGACAGATTTGTAATCATTTGCCACTCCCCTTCAACTTGTGAATCCATTGCATACCTTCTTAAGGTCCAATGAGGGATTAGACCAAAGAAACTTGCAGAAATAGATATGTCAGAGAGAAGTGATATGGAGAGGAACTACCTCAAGGATGTTTGCGAGTGCCATGCTGAGGAATTCGGTGACCGATGAGTGATTTAAGATTCCAACGATGAGGGAATAGGGTTATCATTGATGTAGAGGAGGAAGAAAACTGGCGTTGTCTCTTGCTATCATCGAGCAGAGGTGGGAATCATGGGGACGTCGCTGGCCGCCGTCGAGCAGAGGTGGGAAACACAGGAAGGAAGCTGGTCATCGTCGAGCAGAGGTTGGAATCACTGGGATGTCACTACTCGCATGTCACTGTGCAGGATGTGATTAGGTTTAGGGAATGAGAGTGGCAGTTATATTATATTATAAAATTTTAATTTAGGATGGAAGAAATAAAAATATGGAGGGGAAATTAAAATTTAATGACCAAACTATTTTTTGCACATAATTAGTAACCAAATTTATATGTCATCACTAAATACATATTTTTAGTGGCCGAATATATATATCGCCACTAAAGATATGTCATCATTAAAAATATGCCTTGTGGCGCAATATATTATATCATTAATTACATGTTTTAGGGATCAAATTTTATTTTGTCACTAAAAGTAAGTCTTTAGTGATCTAAATAAAGTTTGGTCACTTAAAATGCATCTTAAGTCAGCAAAATATTTTTCGTCACTAAAAGAAAGTCTTTAGTGACGGACTAGATTTAGTTCTTCACTAAATTTTGGTCACTGAAGAACTGCTTTTAGTGACCAAACATTTATTTGTCAATAGAGACATACATTGAGAGACCAATATATTATTTTGTTACTAAAATTGTGCTTTTAGTGACCAAACTTTTATTTCGTAGCTAAATTCATGTCTTTAGTGACTGAAATTTATTTTGTCACTAAAGATGTGCCTTCAGTGACCAACAATATTTTCATCACTAAAAACTTATCTTTAGTGACGGTATGCATTCCGTCACTAAATGTTGGTCACTAAAAACCAGTTTTCTTGTAGTGCAACAATTTAAATTATATATATACATATCAATGAGAGTTTTGTTGGGCAACCAACATCCACACATATAAGTCAAATCATAAGATCATCAACCATGCTTTCCCTGGATCTTCTGACATTGTCTGACAAAATAATCCTTGGGCTTCAACTAATATGTCGGTGGAGCTGGTGGCATCGTTGGATCATCATGTCTGTGGTTCCTGAAATGAATTCTTCTCTTTGCACTAGCCACCTCATACTTCTGCCACTCCTCCTAATCATAGTGGTTCCACCTATTTTCACCTCCAATGCCAACCATTGTGAATGAGTCTAAGATGATGCCTCTGTAAATTGGACACCAAACCTCAAGCATTTCTCGATTTGTAATTTCTCTGTTGGGTATTTCTCTGCCAGACTCTGATCTAACACAAGATGGGCCATCACCATATTTTCTTCTTTTGTAAACTGGTGAAGGAATGTCTTCAACCACTCGAGCATCTGGAATATCAGTAGCACCAACAGGACTATCAAGTGATAAATCTTGAGTGTCTGACCAGTATTGCGAGTAATCCCAAGCAGGATGAACTTCAACATCTACTAGTGCAGGAACAACAGGTACTAGAATACTTGCATCAACTTTACCTGGTATACCAAAAATCTCATTATATAGCCAAGATAAGTTATCATAACTATACTAATTGACTCCTTGAAGTTTCCAATAATAGAAGCCTCAAAAACATCTAACTTATCTTTCATAGCATCCTCCCCCTTTCTGACTTCAACAGCTATAGCACTGCATAAGATTCCATCATCTTGTCAAAATGAGCCATTGATCTATTATGAGTATCAATCAAGGTCACTACATTCTTATCAACATTCCCAAGAACATCCAGATTACTTTTGAGCCCGACCATGGTATAAACAATAGCTTTTCCACTCAAGATGGACCAAGAATCAAGCTTGGATTCCAGCTTGTCAAAATAGACCTTGACCTTCACAAGGCCATTATTCAGATCTTTCTTTATCTCCTTGACCTTTGTTAGAACCTTCTGCATAGATGAATCAAAGTAAGCTTGTTGTTTAGCCAACATGTCTTCTATTGTCTTCAGAGTGGATCTGTCTGAACTGAAATTGGGAACATCTTGATAGGAACATTGGGAAGAGAGGGCTGATCTCCTTGGATTTTTGAAGCACTGGAGGACTCATCTATTGGAGATAAACGAGATTTAGAAATCGACCTGGGATCTTGATCAGGTAGGACAGGAGTATGCTCCTCTGCATCTCCTTCCTCGTCAGAAATAGTAACCACCTCCTCTCGAACAACTGGAGGGGCGCCTGACAACTTGCCAATCCTTTTCTCAAGGTTGCACATAAACATGTCAACTTGAGTATAGACAAAAATCAAGTACTGATTTGCCTCCCCCTCAGATACTTAAGCAGGAGTAATCTATGGAATAGTTATTATCATGTTCTCTGTTGAATCTTACTCAGAATCATCATTAACATTACCAGTAGATTTGGGCTCACCAGTAGCGTCCATATCCTCATCAGCATCCACCTCGCAATCAGCAACATCCATTTCATTAGCAGCAGCAACATCATTAATCTCAATGTTAGAGCTGACTGGAACATCATCAGCAGTCTCAACCTCAGGAACATCAGCCACTATCTCAGCTGTTGTAGCTTAGCCTATAACGATAATCTCAGAGAGAAGATCAACTATCCCTTCATCTATAACTATAGTAGCTGGAATTGACACTAAAACTGTAACCTATGCAGTTGGACAATAACTGAAGGACCACTCAAGGGCACTCACTCAATATCCACTTTTGCATCAGCTGACTCCCCCTCAATTCCTGCACTCAGTCTATCAGGAATTTCATTGGGGGTGGGAGTCGGAATCTTTTCCTCATGTACTACCACTTCCCCTGCCTCAGGCACATCTCTGACTCCCCTGGCCTTTGGATCCTCCTATCCCACCTCGTGAAGATAGAGGAATCAATCTTATTCAAGTGGTGGATATGGACATCCTTGGTCATATCAAACTTTTCTCTGTCCATCTGATTAAGATATAGACTTAGAATTCATCCAAAATTGGGAGTACGGAGACTATCCTTGATCTTTTCAAACAACACTGCACCCCAATCCAATTTCTTCCTACAGATGATGACCCCCAGGAGCTTGAACATATCAGAAGAGAGGTAATCATAAGAACCTGTCTTGCATAGCAGCACCTTGCCAATAATTTCTAATAGAAGATTACCTTCCTCATTCATGCCTTTCCTTTTAACAGCTTTGGTGCCTCTGGGAAATCCACAGAATAGCATGGCTCTATTAAAGTCTTCATCTTCAAGCTGTTCGTCCTCGACACAAGCCGAAATCCTCAAGAGTCGGGTGAGGAGTAAATCCTTTGCCTTAACATTGGTCTAACGAACCTTCCATTTGATAATTGTATCCTCCCTATGGAGCTTTGCATTCTGATATAGCTCCAGGATGTCTTTATTCAATACTTTGCATGGGTGCTCTAGCACGAAGGATAGGCCGACAGATTCCAACATAAGTAACACAATCTTGAACTCATCTGACACTGAAGCAAACCCGGTTCAAATGAGTTATCCATCTCCTAGCAGTAAACTTATGCTTAGAGTAGCCATGGAGAATCAGTAAACTGAGAACTTGCGGAATCTGCTTTATACTGAGATGGCAGCTTATAACTAGATTGTTGTCACAGACTGAATCATCGAGGAATGAGTTGTCGAGATCAAAGCACTGGATGACTCAACTGAAAATCATTGCTTGACTGTCAGAAGTTGCTTGGATCGCTTGCACTGACTGCTTTGTTGAGGAAGACGATCTGTGGTTGCTGAACCATCGGGAAGAAGATGAAAAACTGCTGGATATTGAATCGTCGGGAAGGCCTTTCCGGCAGAAACAGACTTTCTTCTTTCGATGAAGAGGCGATTGTTTGCCCCGAACCCTTATATATATATATATATATATATATATATATATATATATATATATATATATATATATATATATATATATATATACTTGACATGGGAGGGGTGCGTACCTGAACTGTGACTCTTCGGATCCAAAATATGAGAGAAAATTTGATCCAAGTGAAATTCGTCGAACTTCTTCGGACGCAGTGTCAAATTCGTCGAGTTTCGGCGTGTAAATCCGACGAATCACCAAGTTCCGATAAGATATATTCGATGAATTTGCCTTGGACAAATGTTTTCTGCTTTGTGTGGTACTTCCCGAGTCCATTCCGATCTTCTTAGACATCTTCATGAATCTTTGTTCAACATACCTTGTTCTATTTTGAAAAATGAGAACTTTGCCTCGTCCTGTTGCTTCGTGAATATATCTGCGACCTGGTGATCCGTCGGGACATAGATAAGGGATATATCTTTATTCTCCACATGTTCCTGGAAGAAATGATATTGTACTTCAATGTGCTTTGTCCTGCTATGAGAGACTGGATTATTTGTGATCGCTATAGCACTGGAGGAGTCACAGAACATTGGAATCTTTTTAAACTTCAGGTTGTAATCCTCGAGTTGATTCCTGATCCAAAGAAGATATGCAAAGCAACTACCAACAGAGATGTACACTGACTCAGGAGTGGAGGTTGCCACATAATTCTAATTCTTATTTCTCTATGAGATAAGCATTCTTCCGATGAATTGACATGTCCCGGAAGTGCTTTTCCTGTAATCCCTACGACCTGCAAAATCTTCATATGAAAAACCAATTAACTCGACATCATTACTTCTTCGGTACCATAAGCCCAGATTAGGTGTGCCCTTAAGGTATCTTAAAATTCTCTTTGCGGCAAACGTAATGAGATTCCCTAGAGTTCACCTAAAATCTAGCGCACACGCATGTCGAGAACATTATGTTAGGTCTACTTGTAGTAAGGTAGAGCACGGATCCAATTATGCTTCTGTACTTGGTTTCATCAAAAGTTTTTCCTTTCTCATCCTTGTCCAGAGACATAGTTGAACCCATCAAAGTCCTCATCGAGGTTGCTTTATCCATTTCGAATTTCTTAAGTAGCTACTTGGTTAACTTCATTTGAGTGATGAAAATTCCACCTTCAGATTATTTCACCTGAAGTCATAAGAAATAGTTTAGCTCTCCCATACTGCTCATTTCAAACTTCCCTTGCAAAAGTTTAGAAAACTTCTTGCAAAGGTTGTCTTCCAAAGAGCCAAAAATAATATCGCCGACATAGATTTGCACTAGCAAAATATTGTCTGTTCCTTCTCTAAGAAATAATGTCTTGTCTATATTTCCTCTTGTGAACTTGTTCTCAAGAAGAAAGCCAGACAACGTCTCATACCAAGCTCGGGGAGCTTGCTTTAAACCGTAAGAAGCTATATTAAGAAAATAAATATAGTCAGGGAAAGTAAAGTTGACAAAACATGGGTCTTGTACTACGTATACTTCCTATTCCCGATCTCCGTTGAGAAATGCCAACTTCACGTCCATTTGATATACTTTGAAGCCTTTGTGAGCAGTATATGCCAGATACAACCTTATCACTTTGAGTTAAGCCACTGAGGAAAATGTCTAATTGTATTCGATCCCTTATTCTTGTCTGTAACATTGCGCTACATGCCGAGATTTGTTCTTTATGATTACGCCATTCTCGGCCAGCTTGTTTCTAATGATCCACTTGGTACCGATCACATTCTGTCCCATGGGCCTGGGCACGAACTTCCAAACTTTGCACCTTTCAAACTAATTGAGCTCCTCTTGCATGGCCATTATCTAAGAGGCATCCTTGTTTGCTTCCTAAAATTTCTTTGGCTCAAACTGAGACAGAAAACTAAGATGTAGAATCTCAATAGCAGTACCTCTTTTGGTTTTGACTTCGTCGCCTAGATCTCCAATGACCTGGTCAACTGGGTGATCTCTTAGGTGTCCGAACGCTAGATTTTTCCTCGCACACTGGCAGGTTCTACCACGTCTATAGAATCTCCTACATGTTGAGGTTGTTCTTCATCTTGTCATTCTTCATCCACCATACTTGGATCAATGACCTTGACTGAACTTGGAACATTTTCATTAATGGCTTCTTCCAAGCTTATATCCTTGAACATGGTACATGCATTTACACCAAAAATAATAGATGAGTTCCAATGAAGCATGCTTGTCTCATCAAATACAACATTGATAGACTCTTCCACCATCAGGGTTTTCTGATTAAAAATCCTATATGCCTTATTATGACTACTATAACCTACAAAAATACCTTCAAAACATTTGTCACTAAACTTCGTGCGGTAATACTTTCCATTATTAAGTACGAAACATTTACTGCCAAAGATCCTAAAGAAGGACACACTCAGTTTTCTACCTTTTAATAGTTCAGAGAGATACATGATTGTTTTTTTTTATTAGTACTCTATTTTGTACGTGACAAGCTGTGTTGACTGCTCCGGCCCAGAAGTGCTCTGGTAGTGAAGCATCTTTCAACATAGTCGTACATACTTCAATGACGGTTCTAATCCTTCTCTCGGCAACTCCATTTTGTTGTGGAGTACGCGGGGAGGAAAACTCATGAAAGATACCTTGGCTTCCATAGAATTTTGTCATGGCACCAGATTCAAACTCGGTTTCTTGATCACTTCTGATTTTGACCACTAAGCAGTATAATTCATTCTGAATTTGACTAACAAAATTAGTGAAAGCTTCAAAGATGTCTGACTTATGTTTTAGAAAGAACACCCAAGTAAAACGAGAGTAGACTTCAACAATTATCAATGTATAGACTTTACCTCCTAAACTATGAATTGACATAGGACCGAATAAGTCCATATGCAGTAAATACAAACTCCTGGAGTATTCTTTTTCCGAAATCCCCTTAAAGGTGGCCCTTATCTACTTAGCCATGTAGCATGCATGACATGGACTCTCTTTAAGGCACTTAACATTGGGGCATCGCACACTAAGTTGTTAGAAAATAGCATATTTATTGTTTTGAAATTAATATGTGCTAATCTATTGTGTCATTGGTCACAGAGAGATGCACTATATTTTGCTAAAAAGCACATTAGTGTAGAATTGTCTAAGCATAGAAAATTTAAACAGAAAATATTTTTACTCCGAGTGCCGGTTAATATCGCCTCCAAATTTGTAGACAATTTGATCAGACACTTGTCCTCGTAAAACTCAACTATATAGCCTTTGTCATATAATTGACTTATGCTTATCAGATTATGTTGTAATCCTTCAACATAAGCCATGTCTATGAAATAGACTATGCTGTTGGAAATCATACAGTAGCCTTTAGTAATTCCCCTGTCTGACCATCCAAGGATAACTTTTGGTCCGTCTTTGATTGGGGTGAATTCTCACAGTAGGTTTCTTGTCCCGTTCATATTCCGAGGGCATCCACTGTCCAAATACTATATTGGAGTCTTATTGGCCTTTGGACATACCTACAATCATAAATCATTTTACCTTAAGAACCCAAATAAATTTGGGTCCTTGGTTCCTTGTTAGCCTAACACGCATAGGAATATTAACGCAGCGAGTGGTCGGTCTCACATTGTTTACTCATGGAGTTTCAAAATTTGCATGGTTAAACCAGCAATCTAACCCAAAATAACCAATTTTGTCGCAGCACCAACAGTCAAATTTGTTGTACCTTCTCTTGTACTCCTGCTTTACCTTTTGAATTTGAGGTCTAGCAGGGGCTACCGCTTGGAGGTGGAAACCTCCTGATTATAGCAAGCACAAGGCTTCTCAATCACCTTAGTCTTGTGTATAATAAGTTTGGATTTTGGTGCCTTCTTTAAATTTGGTCCATGAATATAGGGACTGTGCACCTTGAGAATTATCTCTTCATAAGGTGCTTTAAACACACTAGAACCAACGTATCGTGGATGGGTCCATCCTTGATAGCGCTTTTTAGGATCCACATAGGTAGGCCTAGTAAAGTGCCCATAGGGCATTACAAAGTTGTACTTATTCGCGGGGAAGATAACATTCTTAAAAGAGGGTTGACTTTGAGGTGCCATCCCTTTTTCTTTGGTACTGGTTCTCTTAGCAGCCTTATCTTTTCCCACTACGTGTCCAAGACCACTACCCTTCTTTGGAGAGGAAAACTCATCGATGAGGGGAAGAATGGTCTTTGGCGTAGAGTAGCTTTCAACCAGCTTCCTTTCAACTGAGGGCTTTTCTTCGAGCTCATCTAGGTATTTCTCCATCTGACTTAACAGTTCAGCGGAGCATTTCAATTCCTCTTGCAAGGAGTGAACTTCACTTCTCAAAGGAGTAAATTTTTTAATTTCCTCCCTCGGGCTTTATTTCACCGCATTGAGAGAAGAGATCTATTTTAATTGCTTCTTGACAACGTTTCAGCATATGCCAAAACCTTTCAAGAGTTCTTGATGCTGAGACATCAAATCAGAGTCTTCTTCCTCAAAAGAATAGTCTTTATGACCATTTGTGGAAGTTTCTGATTCAGAAAGGATTGTGTGAGAGTTTACCTTCCTATGGTATTGAGAGTCGCCTACTTCCTCATTTGATTGAGCCATGAGCCTGAAGTTGGCTTCCTCATTTTCTGAACTTGACTCTCTCAAGTCACTGTCTCTGAGAGTCTTGGACTTCTTGGCGATGAAGTTTTTCTCTTCCTTCCTTTTACCATTGAAGGATCTCTTCTCTACCTTCTTAGAACCTTCCATCTTCTTATAGGGACAATCCGCGATCATGTGTCCTCGCTTGTTACAACAGTAACAAACAACGTGAGAGGAAGAATGTTTATTTGGTTTAGATTTATACTTGTCCTCTCGTTTATAGCTCTTATTGGAATGATCACCTTCACGATGAGATCTTCTGAAATCAGAGGAGGATGACTGATTTTTCATTTGCCTCGTCCCGTTGAACAATTTTTTAAACTTCTTGTTGATGAATGATAACTCTCCATCAGAAAGCTCAGAGCCTGACGTGCTTGGCTCAGAGTCTTTTGGAGTATCTGTAGCTCAGGTCACTACTGGTGACATGGCTTTGGACTTTCTCGAACCTTCAGCTTTCAAACAACTGACTTCTCTCTGCTTGAAGTGTTGCTGCTTTGTTCCTCCTTCTTTCTGGTTTTCATTAGAAGTTTGTAGGAGAGCAGCTTTCCAAAGAGGTTCTGGGGTCAATCTCCGGCAGCTTCCCAAACTCCCTAATGGCAACAACTTTTGTATCCCAGTCCTTTGTCAAGGATCTGAGGAATTTGTCGTTTATCTCACCATTAGTGAAAGTGTCGTCGTAGTTTTTGAGCTCGTTGACAATCTTGAAGAACTTATCGAAACTGTCAGCAATAGTGTCATTGGCACATGCTTGAAAGCTTCATATTCCTGATTTAGCATAGATATGCGATCGTCTCGAACTTCTTTGGTTCCTTCTATAAGCACAACCATACAATCCCACATCTCCTTGGTTGATTTGTAATGGAATAAATTTTGGAGCATCTAATCGTCCACTGTACTGGCTATAATATTCTACGCCTTCTTATCCAGCGAGACCAAGGAAATTTCATCCTTAGTCATATCCATCATCTTCTTTGGAATCATGACAGTCAGATTGAGAGCAGACGGTAGTGTAGGAATGTGAGGCCTTTCAACAACGATCTGAAATATTATGGGATCAACTGCTTCAATAAAAAACCTGACTATTTCTTTCTACATGGGAAAGTTCTTTTTAGTGCACATAGGTAAATTCATATAAGACATATCCTTGCCTCTGTCCATAGCAGCCGAGCGGGATCTCTAAACCACTAGATGAGATATCTTATTCGAGGTGTTAACCTTATACCGAATACTTACCCTCTGATACCAATTGAGAGTATCTAGTGTCAACCTAAATCACCTAGAGGGGGGTATATAGGTGATGTCATTATCTTCGCGGAATAAAAAACAACATAAAAATTAGAACACAGAACATAGAGATATATTGGTTCCCCCAGTTGGTTACGTCCAGTGTCCCGCCTCACCTATCTACCACGAAGGGTTAGATTAGGCTACTTCACCTTTCTCAGATTTCAACAAATCTTACACCTTGGAGACTCAACTCCCACACCTCAGAGACAACACTCCTACCACTTGGAGAACAACCTCTCCTACAACTTGATCCAAACACGGATCTGCCACTAGATCCAAGTACGGATCTACAACTCGGTGATAAAAACTCCTACAAATGTAATTAAAGATTTACACAAGAGAAACAAAGAATACAAGTAATCCTATTTAGATCTAAGTCTTCACTCCACCGTTCTTTGAATAGATTGAACTTGAATATCTTGGAGAATACGAGAAATCTGATGGCTTTGAAAACTTTGATCACGGATCGACTAGATCAGAGAGAATCAGAAACATTGAAGAACAAAGATCCAGTCGATTTGCTTGAGAAAGATCGAATCGTCTGGTTCTATCATCGACCGAGCGGAAGTCGCGAGTCGTATAGGAGGCCGATGGAAATTGTTCGATTAGAAGCTTTCTTGATTTGAAATTAGCCTGATTTGTATGATTAGGGTTGAGGAAATAATCCATCGTAAATATATATAGATATCCTAATTGGCAATGGCTATAAAAAAATTTCCAAGTCGGGTCCTCCAAAAATCACTGTGCATGGCTTCAGTTCAACCTGAGCCGAGAGTTTGAAAAAGTGGAAGAAAATACCCTAAGTCATTTTTGTCGAGTATCGTCGAAGATGGTTGAGTATTCTCGCCGAAATGCAATGATTCTCGACGAAAAGTTCTTCGAGAGTTTTAACTTGTTCCAACTTATCACTCGACCCCATACAAAAAACATACTCGACGAGTATCGGCTAGTATACTCAACGAATTTGACGAGTATTATCAAGTATACTCGACACATTCGACGCCTAACCAAGTGATAATCAACAAATCCGACTTAAAAAAATCTAGAGAAGTAAAGTCGAAATGACTCGACGAATTCGACAAGTATCGACATGTATATTCGAAGAATTCGGCAAGTATCATTAGATACATTCTACGAATTCGACGTGTATACACGGGGATACTCGACGAATTTTACTTGAATGATTTGCCAACATCCATAGATTTTACCCCAAGAATATATGATGTATTCGACGAGTGCCAGTAAGTATATACGACGAATTCGGCGAGTATCGAAGACTATACTCGACGAATTCGATGAATATCCCTTATGATACTCGATCAATTTTACTTGGGTAAAATTTCTGTTTTTCTGATTCCAACTGCTTGACCTTCCTTGGTCCTTCTGCTATACTTGGAATGGAAGTAAACTCCAATATAGAGATTACACGTGAGTCAACACGTTGGCATACACAATGAAGTATTATATTGTATAGTTCTGTGTTTACTGACCCACTGTAATCTAACATTGGTGTGTACTTATGTAACACCCCCTATCCGTCGCATAGCATATAGCAGTAGGTCCGGCCGGGGCCCAACTCCATATACCACAGACAGACCGGGTGGTTACTCAATGGAAACCATCCAACCAATCCAACGTCCTACATAGAGCATTCTAGCGGAAGCAGTTTATAAGTTGCAATAAAAAGAACCCAGCACCAAGCAAGAATGTCCACTAAATTAGCCAACAAGGAATGTAGTACATACACCAGTACTGGCGTTAAGGCCTTACAAAATGGTTTACTAAATATTACATGTTTTCCATACCACGACACGCAGGCCGGTCATACATGAATAAAAGCAAGTAAACACTCCAATTAGGCCTTCGGGGGCCGGCTTCGCAATTTGGGCTTTAGCCCGCTATTGACCGCTTGGTACAGCAGCACCTGCAAGCAAAAAACCACCACACGGTGACAAACAAAGGCAACGGTCAACAATGTTGACCAAATTATAACGATCTGGCCCCCAACTCGGGGCGGCGATGCTCCTTCCCTGCACTTATTAGCATAACCAAACAGTATATAAATATACATTGCATCACAGACGTTGGCACGCTCTGCCACATGCCCCGTGCACTCAGGGCACATTCTCGGTGAACCGGCCAATGTCACGTAAATTTAAGTCATAGACATTCCGGACTCACCACGACCACTTTGACGGCCAAACATATGAGCATTTTGTCTTCTTGGCATGGGTCACGTCACTTTAAGCCATAAACCGCCGAAGACCCTCATCTATGACAACGACTCTAACCGAACGACATAGAACGGGTACGGTTCCATCTATCCCGTGCTCACATCGCAACGACAATTTAAGTCATATGTGCAGGTCAAACTTCTCCCGAGTCCCGTTTCCATCACACTTCACATAACCCGGTTATGTTCTAGTTGGCTCCCAGGTCACCAAGTTGGCAAGATCACGCATCCGCCCAGTTTTCCGGTTGCACCTTAGGGTTAATCCCCAAGGTTCCCTGTTGCAATCTACCACGTAGAAAACCCGAAAAAAGAACAATCGCACGGAGTCTTCTCCGGCATTTATACAATGCAACATCACCGATCCAGACCAACTTGTCCGGGTAGGCTTCACAAATCATGCCTATGTCCGTTCTCGATTACGGACTCTACACAACGTGGATTTTTCATGTCTACCAGAAGGAACGCCTCAAACTCACCGCAAACTCGCGAGAGTGGGCTTCCCATGCAAAAGAAGGAGAGCTTCACATGCTCAAGAAGAGAATCGTTACCCTAGCGTTCTTCCTCGGTGCCATGGAAATGTACGTGGATGAAAAGCACCGCAATCTCCTTGCCTTCGTAGATCCGAAGTCGGCTCGCGATTTGGAGTTCTAAAACTCCTCCAAAGGCTGGATCTAAGGTTCTTCTTCCTCCTTTGCTCTCCCCTCTCTCTAGGACTTAGACAGAGAACCAGCAGAAAAATAATGGTTCTGAAACCCTTCCATCGGGTATAACTCTTTCGAGAATAACCACAGTCGTCGGATCCCACAAAAAGAGATGCACGGGCACGATCCAGGTCTTACCTAGACGAATGGGGCTAAACACCGCATGGTTCACCAACCAAAGCAGGACACGTCCGCGTCAATTAAATTGTGTCAGGACATCAAGTCAACTCCTGCCAAAAGCCCACCGTTAATACTCCGCAATCAGCCCTGCGCTCGACGATCGTCGAACAAAGATCGTCGAACGCGCCAGATCGTCGAACGGATATAGCTGGCCCAATCGTCGAATGCAATACTCTGGCCAAATCGTCGAACGTGCGCCCCGATCGTCGAACCCAGCCCTATCGTCGAACACAGAATATCGCCAGATCGTCGAACGCAGCATTGAGACCAGATCATCGAACGTTGATCGACGATCGTCGAACCCAAATTTCTGCTTGATTGTTTTTGCCAGATTTCTGCCCGACACGCCCTGGGACACGCCCGTGTCCCGGGCCGTGTTTGCTGCTCGACGAACGTCGAGCCCAAAATCGTCGAACACTCGACCACAGCGTCGAACCAGCTCGAGACGCCCTGGGACACGCCCGTGACCCAAGCCGTGTACTAACTGCCAAATTCTAAATTTGGCCCGGAACGCCTCCCGTCTCTCTTTTGAGTTTCTGGGCGTTACAACTTAGCAACGTAGTCCTGCAAGTACATAACTAAACATGCAACATCAAATACAACTCAATTCATCTTAGATCAGTGCTACCGTTTCTTCAAATCAGGGTTATTGTGGATACAATACCCAACAAACATGGATAGAATATTCCTCGAAGTTGTTGTAATTGTCTCAGCCCTTCTGTGAAAATCTGTTGAGAAGACTTTCTGGTCTCGGCGGAATCGTTAGGATGCAGCCATCTACTGCTGAGATAAATGTATGTCTTAGCCCTGTTGAGAAAGCAGATTGGTATTAGCAGAACTGCTGAGATAGTCAATCTATCGCTGTGACAGAAGCCTGTCGCAGTCAACCGCTGAGAAAAATTCAAATCTAGCCATTGACTTGGCGCGATTTATTTTTGGTGGAAAGCTAGTAAAGAAGATAGACCTTTCCATTTTCGGACATGTCATTCAAATCGACTAAATAGCCATTGTATATTTGTTGGACATTTAAAAAGCTTCTTCTAGGTAAAAAAAAGAACACAGAGAAGTGTTGGATAGAAGTAAGAGCTACAGCTAAGTGTTGTTAAGTGCTAGAGCTGCTGCAGAGAATTGGAAGTGCTGCGAATAAGTTAAAAGCATTGTGCTTCCTATAGATACTCCCAGATCTGATCTAAGAAGAAGTTGAGTCCATCTGGGCTCAGAAGTTGATCTTCTCCCATTTTTACTAAGGGTAGAAGATCAAGGTGGAGCAACGGATAAAATTGAAGATCAAATCTCTTGCCCTGCTATAGGATAGATTTCTGTTATTCATTCTTGACAGAAGACTAAAAAGCAGAAGGTTAAATTTAATAAAGTCTTCTGTTGTAAACTATACATTATATCTCTATAAGAACATCAGTGTTTTGAGTGTGTAGGGCCTTAATGCCTGAGTTTGTAGGGCCTGAGTGCCAGAGTTTGTAGGGCATGTGTCCCTGAGGTAGGGCTATCATCCTACACTGAGTTGTAGAGCTTCTGGAGAGGCCTGAGGTAGATGACCTAGATGGTTACTAAGTTGTTGGAGTAAAGCTTACTCTGAGGGTGTAGGCTAATGGCCTGAGGTAGGGTTTGGAGGAAGCCTGAGAGATCTTGAGTGATCTGTGTTGTAAGCTCTTTGAGCTGAGTTTGGATATGTTCTCCTTATTTAACTCACTATTAGAAAGGTGGGAGGGAGAGTGGATGTACTCATACAATGGGCAACCAATAAAAATAAATGTGTGCTTATTGTGTTTGTGTGGTTAAGCCTAAAAGAATCAAGGAAAAATATTAAAGTTACAATCAACCTATTCAGCCCCCCTCTAGGTGATTTAGAATACTACCCTATTAACAATCAATCTCCATTTTCTCATATTGGATCGGACTCAATTAAGCCCAATTTCTCTCCTAATGGATCTAGGATGCTAGCACAAGGAGAGAGGAGGAGAAACGGACGTGGTTTCGGGCTTGGATACGAATGCTACGACGGCTAGCCATAGGAGTGGTATTTCCCGATGAGCTTGCTCCAATTCCCGATTCTCCACCAAAATAACTGATCCAAGGCACAATTTGATTGCTTGAGAGGTTCCGAAGGTGATGAAAGGGTTAGAATGGGGTGGGGTTGGCATGTTATTGGAATGAAATGATGGGGGAGGTGATGGGCCATGTCATTTAGAGCTTTCTTTGATGGTCGCCGACTAGGAGTAATGAGGAGAATAATTCCAAGCATCTGGGGAACCCAATGGATTCTTTGGGGAGATGAAATGAGTGTCTCATGGCCTTTTTCTATTAACTTTTTATTAAACTCATTAATTAATGTGTAATTTTCCAATTTTCCCATTAATTATCATAGAATTTCCCCTAATCAGAATATTTTGAAAAGATAATGTTTGTGGGTTGCACGATGGGCAATGGTTCAAGGACATAGCACATTGGAATTTGGTTGAGCCTTTATTTCTCTCTTTTAAGCTCAGTTTTTTACCATGGTTGACTTGGGGTATTGAATTGGTCAACTAATGGGTTGACTAGTCCCATGAGTTGATTTTTAGTCTTATGACACCACCACATATTGGTTGTGTCATGGTAGGATCCCAATTGGGCCAATTTATCCAAAATATATAGGTTTGACCAAAATTGGTCTAGGTTTGACTTTGGCCAAATTTTAGTAATTGGTGTCCACTTGATGGGAAGTTTTGGTCCATTGGACCCCTAATGATTGAAAGTCTTTGATTTCAAGGGTAACTAAACACTTAGAGGGAGGGGTGAATAGGTTTTTAGGTCTTTTTAAGATTTTCTTTGACTTTATGTGTTTTAGGGTCTTATGTGTGTAGATTAGTTTTGCTTTCAAGAAGATCACACACAGCACACACAATATTTATTGTGGTTACCCAAATTATGGGTATGTACATTGTCCCTCACCTTTCTAACAGTTGTTAGACATGACCCCTTCTCCAAAAATTGACTGCTAAGAGCTTACAACACGATCCCGCGGGACCACTCAGTCTCCTCCAAGACATACAGCTCGGGCACAAAGCCCTACAACTTAGTGATCAAAAGATCACCTACCTCAGGACAAAAGTCCCTACCACTTAGGCTAGGAGGATAACCCTACCTTAGATCCAAAGGATCTTACCACTCAGGCACAAGTGCCCCACACTCAGATTCTTAAAAGAATCCTACCACTCAGATCTATACAAGATCCTACACTCAGCCTTTATAAATATGCTTACAACTCAGATCTAGAAAGATCTTATAGAAAAGTAGATTTATTGATGTTGAATGGATAAGAGAGAATTGATCTTTGTGTCTTCCTCATTCTGTCCTGAGAAAACTTAGTCCAGATTCCTTGTTCATAGCTCCAGAAAATTATCTTCAGGATAAGCTCTGCTTGGGCTGTGAAGTATAGTAGCAGGGGTAGGCCTTGGCTGCTTTTCACACAGAAAATGTCTCTGATCTTGCTGTTTCCGGTGTTGATCGCAGCAGCTAACTTGATGACCTTTTGTGTTCATTCGATTTTTAACCTCTGCTTTGATCTTGACAATAATGTCAAGGAAGAAGAAAACGTTTCGCCGCTTTTCGAAAAGACAAACCCTAGAAGAAATCTCTTCTCCACCGCCGATCTCATTCTTTTTATCATCCTCCATCCAACGACTCTTTTGACCCGTTGGCCCAGCTTTAATTGCAAATATATATCCTTCCTTTTACAGAAAAGCCTGACAACTAACCGTTGGTGCCATTAGTGGTGAATTCCAGCTTTCCAGCAATGAATTTGAATTTCATTGACTTTGGTTGACTTTTGCTATCGTCAGCATCTGTGGACCTAGCCAAATTTTCAAATTTTGTACAACCCTATATTCGCTGGGTGGGACCTAGATGCCTGAAGGACCCGGGGGGCTACCCCTGGGATAGATTTAGGGAAGAAGCCAGCTCAGACAGATAGATAGCTGAGATGGTTCCCGCACGGGGTATGCAAGAGGGCTTGTGCCTGGGTAAGCCGGATGCCCTCAGGGTTGACATAGAGTAAGTCTTTGACACTCAATGTCATGCAGTTATCGGCATTGAGTGAGGCTTTTCCACTCAACGTCATTTTGCCTTTGGAGTTGAGTGAGGCTTTGCCACTCAACGCCCTGCAGTTCTCGTCTTTGAGTAAGACTTTGCCACTCAATGCCATTTCGCCTTTTGCGTTGAGTGAGGCTTTGCAACTCAATGCCCTGCAGCTCTCAGCATTGAGTAAGGCTTTGCCACTCAATGTCATTTCGCATTTGGCATTGAGTGAGGCTTTTCCACTCAATGCCCTGCAGGTATTGGCGTTGAGTAAGGCTTTGCCACTCAACGCCATTTCGCCTTTGGCATTGTGTCGAAATGACATTGAGTGAGGCTTTGCCACTTAAAGCCCTACATTTCTCGTCATTGAGTGAGGCTTTGCCACTCAACGCCATTTTGCCTTTGGCGTTGAGTGAGGCTTTGCCACTCAACGCCCTACAATTCTCAACATTTTCTATTGTGAGGCTTTGCCACTTAAGTCCATTTTGCCTTTCGTGTTGAGTGATGCTTTGCCTCTCAATGCCCTTTTGCTCTTGGCATCGAGTCATGTTCAGCCACAAAGCGCTCTAGCCACTTTACGGCTTGCCACCTTGGTTTCACTAGTAGGTGGAATGCTTATAAAGTAGCAGAAGGGCTTCCGCCCAGCAGGGTCCAGAGGTGAATTACCAGGATGCCCTCAGGTCTGCATTTAACTCATCATAACAGTAGAGTTATGATGTTGGTAGATCAAGTTGGGCTGCAAATATCCTCTCAGAATAACTGAGCTACGTTGTTGGCAGACCAGATACTGGGAGCCTATAAATATGACCGACAGTGTACCTCAAAAGGCAAGCTTTCTCATTATCAGTTAGTGCTTTCTAGGGTACTTCTAGCCCAGCAATTGGCTAAGGAGGGGATACACTCAGAGATCTTCTGAGTGAGTGGAGGGACCTCCCAGCTAAGCCTTAGGTTCAGTTATTGGTTCTTTGTTACTAGTAAGGGGCCTCGGTTTGGGAGAAGTAGGTGTCAGCTACACCACAAAGTCCAAACTCTCGTTGAGGCAAGTTTTTGGCTTCAACATTTTCTTATGTTGTGAGCATGGACTGTAGCTGATGCAAAAAAAATCTCAAGCTAAGTCTCATGGCTGAAGAGGAAGGAGATGGAGCTGGCTCAGGAGGTTTCCCTCTCGGTTAAGTGGGGTGATGTTGTGGATGTTGGAGAACTTTAGGAGGGAAGTCTTGCAGACCATCCACTTGGCCTTCTCGGCAAGAAGCGAGTGGGCAACGCCCTCGGTTTCGGTGGTTGCAGCCCCATCACTGGTAAAAATGCTCCCGGGCAGCGTCCTGGGAAGGAGGTTCCGGCAGAGGTTGCCGAGAGGGATGTTGCCCGGAGGAAACTTTTTCCCGGGAAGGTCAGTGTGGACAGTGCTAGCGAGCCAAGGTCACGGGATGTGCCCTCTCAGCAGGCTGTGGGCGGGAGCCCTTTTAGTGAGCTTATCATCTCGGCTCCAGTTCCAGATGGGTTCCTGGAGCCGGACAAGTCCTACTATATGGTCCGGGATGACCCGGTGCAACATGTGCAGTGGTTCGAAAATGCCATTTCCATAAGGAAAATGTCGGATGCCTTAAAGTGTAGGCTCTTCTCCATCACTTTGAAGGAGAAGGCCAGGGACTGGTTCCACCAGTTGCCTGTGAGTTCAATCTACTGTTTTGATGATCTGCGGCACGGGTTCTTGCTGAGGTTCTTGATATCAAAGAAGAGGAAGAAGAGTGCGGAATTCTTGATTGCCATCAAGCTAAAGCTGAAATAGGGGCTGGGACGCTATGTGGATAGATTCTAGGAAGAGATTTTGCAAGTTCAAGATATGTTAGGGTATACCATGATGCCTGCATTCACCCTAGGATTGAGGCACAGCTTCTTTAGCATAGAGTTGAAGAGAGTTCCTCCCCCCCTCTCGTTCGAGGAGCTAATGGAAAGGGCGGCAAAGGAGATCGAGATCGAGGTGGCTGAAATTCTTTGATTACAAGGTTAGTTAATCACCTAGAGGGGGGGATAGGATATTGCAATCTTTTTAAGATTCTTTAAAATCTTCTATGACTTAAGTCCTACTGTTTATACTTAATTCATATTTCAACAACACAATTCTCAGTACAACAAAACACAATTCACATCACACCAAATTTTTATAGTGGTTCCCCAGTGTATGGGTACATCCACTGTCCCTCTCCTCCTTTCTAATAGTATGTTAGACAAGGCACTTCTCATAAAATTATGGCTCCTCAGAGATTATAGCACGGTCCCACTGGATCAGTCAGTCTCCACTAAGACTTACAACACTAGCTCACATCACTCCACACAGTAATCACCTGACAACCACACACATACACAAATGCCCTTTACAAAGGCTGGGAGAAACAGCCTCATAAAGATCCAGACAGGAATCCAATCACAGGCCCACGACCCTAATACAGGTCTTGCAGATTTTTCTCATAGCCTTATAATTTAGGCTTTATAACAAGATCTCACAGAACTCTCACACAACCTAATCAATCTATGCCTCAACACAGAGCTTTCACAGATCCACTGATTTTGAAAGATTTGTTGATTTGAATCAAGAGAAATTATTCTCTGAGTCAATTTCTTCCTGGGCTAAGTAAATCTCAGCCGTATCTGCTTCCCAGTAACAAGAATGACAATCTTCGACTATCTGCCGATTATGCTGGAAATTCCTCAAAACCTTGATCCTGTTCTTGCTAATGAAGGGGGAAGATTAAGAATGAAAGTCTTTAATTAGCTAATCTTTATTGGCAGGAAGTGAATTGCTCTGCCTCTCCTTCCATCTAGAGAAAACTTTTGTACAGATATCTTCTTCTTCTTCAACGATCCAGAGAAAAATCTTTAGATTTGGCTCAGCTTGGATCGTGAATCAAATTCAGCTAGGGCTTACCTAGACTGATTCATCTTCCTGAAAGAGTTCCTTTGTCCTTGCTATAACAGATGTTGATTGCACCAGCGAACTTAAAAACCCTTCAGATTTTTCAATTGAATTTCTTAGTTCTGTAATAATGGCGGATCAAGACGACGAACTCCCGCTTCTCGTTTTCAGAATGTTTATCTAAAAAAGATTGTTTGATCTTGATCTTAGCTGTTATTTATAATCCTGTCGATTTGTGGGATGATTGACACGTGTCCCAGTTTTACGGTGGTTAAAACCTCAGCTTATTCAATTGAGATTCATTATAGACTGACGGCGATGTTAATGTTGATTTGCAGCATTTAAATAATGATTCAAAAATTATTGACTTGTTAACTTTGCTGATGTCAGCATCATTCTGGACTTAGCAAAATCAAGCAATATTTCAGAAATCCGTAGTTCGACGAACTCAAAACTCAGTTCAACGAACCCAGAGGTCAGCTCGACGAAATCAAGGATCATTTCAGAAATCTTCAGTTCAACGAACTCAAAACTCAGTTCGACAAACTCAAAGCTTAGCTCGATGAAATATGGATAAGCAATACTTCTACGATTCTGGACTTAGAATTTTCTTCAGCTCTGTTGAGTGGCATTGAATGAATAGGCCATACTCAACAAATTTGGAATTAGAATTATTTCAGCTCTGCTAGGCGTTGAGAGCGTTGAGTGTATATGCCTCACTCAACGCTTTTTGCCTTGGCCATATTCTTCTGCCCATTCTGCTTGAAAGCTTTGATAGCGCTGAGTGTATATGCCTATCTCAATGCTTTTTGCCTTAGTCATATTCTTCAACTTTCTGCTTGACTGCGTTGAGAGCGTTGAGTGTATAAGCTTCACTCAACGCTTTTATACTTAGCCTAATTTTCTGTAGTATTGTATTCTTGCTAAAGTTTGGCGTTGACAGACTCGTCATGACATTGAGTGATAAAGCTTCACTCAACGCTTCTGAACTTAGTCAATTTTCTAGCTTCCAATGCTTAGGCTTTGACATGATATCCTTGACTCAACGATTCTGGACATATGGCATTGAGTGAGTTGAGCTCATTCAATGCCTCTGGACTTAGCCACATTTCTGCCTTTTCAATTTTGTAAGCTTTGACTGTCAGCCTTCTCTCAGCGCTATTTGTTATATAGAGTTGAGTGAGCTTGCCTCACTCAACGCTTCTAGACTTAGAAATTTTCCTGAATTTCCATCCTATCACTTTGTGTATACCTGTCATTATCTCTTGAACTATATGTCCAATAATTATGACAAAGACAACCTGTATGCATGAACTTAAACATACAACAAATACAACCATGTGTATACCATTGACATGTTTGACTTCTTTCAAATCTAGGACATTCGAATCAATAGATCCAACAATCTCTCCCTATTTGTAAGAAGTCAAAACACCACTTAAGAATTCTTTGTCAATGATATACACTAATCTAAGAAGTAAAAATATTAATATTGTATTAATCTAATAACAACAAGAGGTACCACATTTTCACTTGTAATCCCCCTGCCTTGTTGCATCCAGCTACTATAAGCTGCTTTAGCTGTGAAGCCTTTCCTGTAGCTGCTTCTTTGTTGCTGCTTCTGTCCCTTGCTACTTTCTTCTTGTACTACTTCTATCCTTTTTTGACTTCTGTGAAATAGCTTACGAGCAACATGTTATCTACTCCCCCTATTTGAGAGCACATTTACACCTGGAGCAGAACTTGCTCCCCCTCAATAAGAACAACTAAAGCTATACCAAATTCAACATACCCAATTCAAATTTGAAGATGTTGAACTTTGCTTCATCTAGTGACTTGGTGAAAATATTAGCCACTTGCTTGTCTATTGGGACAAACTCAAGACTAATATCCTCACATTCCACATTCTCTCTTATAAAATGATATCTAATCTTTATGTGCTTAGTCCTGCTATGTGATACAAGATTCTTAGATATAGAGATTGCACTTATAGAGTCACAAAATAAAGGGCTTTTACTTATCTGGATGTTATAATCATGTATTTGATGCTGAATCCAAAACATCTGTGTACATCAGCTTCCTGTAGCTATGTATTCTGATTCTATAATATAAATAGATACACTAATCTGCTTCTTGCTGCTCCAGGATACTGGCATTTTACCTAGAAACAGACAGGAACTTGATGTACTTTTCCTATCTTCTCTGCAGGCTGCAAAGTCTGCATCTGAATAGCCAATTAGCTCAAAATACCTATTCCTAGGGTACCATAGGCCAAGATTTGGTGTGCCCTTTTGATATCTCAAAATTCTCTTAACATCCGAGAAATGAGTCTTTTTAGGGCATGCCTGATATCTAGCACAGACACATGTAGCATACATGGTGTCTGGCGTACTAGCAGTGAGGTATAAAAGAGAACCAATTATCCCTCTATACAAAGTTTGATCAACAAGTTTCCCTACCTCATATTTGTCTAAAGACATATTTGATCCCATGGGAGTTTTCATGGAGGAAGCATTCTCCATCCCAAATTTCTTAAGTAACTCCCTGGTAAACTTAGATTGTGATATGGAATTCCACTGTCAGTCTGTCTTACTTGGAGATCTAAGAAGAACTTAAGTTCACCCATGCTACTCATCTCAAATTTCCCTTGCATAAGTTTGGTAAACTTCCTGCAAAGGTTATCATCAGTAGACCCAAAGATAATGTCATCAATATATATCTGGATTAGGATGATCTTGCTATTAGATTCCCTAAGGAATAGAGTCTTGTCTATCTTCCCCCTTGAGAATTTATTTTCAATAAGGGAGCTAGACAATGTTTCATACCAAGCTCTAGGGGCTTGCTTCAGCCCATATAGAGCTTTCCTTAGTCTATAAATAAAATCAGTATGGTAAGGAACAATAATACCTGGAGGTTGTTCCACATAGACTTCTTCTTTCAAATCTCCATTCAGAAATGCTGATTTCACATCCATCTGATAGACTCTAAACACTTGGAATGCAACATATGAAAGGAATAACCTGATAGCTTCTATTCTGGCTACAGGGGCAAAGGTTTGATCAAAGTCAATACCTTCCTCTTGTTTGTTCCCCTGAGACACCAGTCTAGCTTTATTCTTAACTATAATATCATTTTCATCATGTTTATTCTTGTAGATCCACTTAGTTCTAATGACATTATGTCCTTGAGTTCTGGGAACTATCTTCCAGACCGTACATCTTTTAAACTGGTTCAATTCCTCTTGCATAGCTCCAATCCAAAACTGGTCTTGGTTAGCCTCTTAAAATTTCTTAGGTTCTACCTATGATAGGAAGCAAGAGTACATTGCTGTGTTGAGACATCTGCTCCTTGTCATTACTCCTTGTCTTGCATCACCTATAATTATATGGTCTGGATGATCCCTCAGATGTCTTACTGCTGGATGATGTATTGCTTCAACATCATGTTCTTCATGATGTTGATCTTCATCCACTTCCTGTGATCCTTGTGCTTCCTTTGGGATGCACACACCCTCTTCTTGGTCTTGCATTATTGGAGCATCTTCTTCATTTTTCTTGAGAGTGAGCTTTTTCAACACTAGTTCAGTACCTGTTGAACGAGAAGAAGAGCATGACAGCTCATCGTTAATCATAATTGTTTCATCAAACACTACAGTAACTGACTCCTCTACAACTTGACTTGTCAAGTTATAGATCCTATAAGACTTACTATGATTGTTATACCCATCAAATATCGCCTCATAGGCTTTGGCAGCAAACTTTGTGTAACAACCCCATCCGTTCAGATCATATATACTAGAAGGTCCGGCCGGGGCCCCACAACATATACCACAAAACAGACGGTAAAGCTATAGAGTGATACCAGAGTAGCGCAGCGCACCCTACCACATTGCATTCTAGCGGAAGCCTATAACACTACACTTGAACTCCACACCTAAATGTCCAACATATAAAAAAACTCCACATTTTATACATTATAGGAATTTCTTACACGTACAAGTAGTTGGCCTTATGGCCTTACAGGGATTTCAAAATAGTGGCCTCAAACATTGGCACGCAGGCCGGCCACATAAACAGAAAACATAACATTTCCATTTCTTTTATCCTTCGAGGTCTAGCAACAGCAACAAATGCAGCAGGGACTTCAGCCCTTATGCGTCCCGCTCAGCTCTCCAGCACCTGTACAGGGACATTCCACCTAAGAGTGGAAAATAGAGGCAACGATCAGCATTCAGCTGACCAAATTATAACGACCCTAACCCTTTCTCGGGGCAGCGGTATTCTTCCCTGCAGGCATAGCATATCACAAGCATATATATATATCACAAAGGTGCTTTTACCCACACATTCCATCACAACTGTCAGCCACCATGCCCGATGATCCGTGCACTCAGGGCACATTCTTCGTGTAGTGGCGAACCAGTCGCCCACCACCGTATCAGGGTCACCACCCAACGGTCAAACATTGAGCATTTCACTCCATGGCGTGCAGCCGGAGTTCTAGTCGTAATGCACTGGGATTGGCCCGTAGCCCGCCATTGTTTCTTGGCACATAGTCCTACGACTCTCGCTATGCGCTCCAACAGACCGCACCTTTTGGTCTCACATCGGACGGACATAACGCAGGTCGGATCCTCCACCCCCCGTTGCTCAAATCGCCTTGCCAACACCGAGTACGACGTACTCGCGGCTACAAAAGGCGCGTGGTGTCGGGGTGTACGTGACACAGACGTGCTTACGCTAACAGAAGCTTACCCATCACAGAACATAAAAAATTAAAGAGAGTGCTCCGACCAAAAGCGAATGTAAAGGCGTCGGTTGGCTTTTAAAAATACGGGACTCGATACCACGTCCTTAGGACCTAACTCTCCAACAAGGACACAACTCGCCCTTAGCCGGACTCGATACCACGTCCTTAGGACCTACCTCTCCAACAAGCACACACCTTACTGCACCTACACAAGCATCTATTCTTTTCACTATAAGCCGTCAATCGCAGCAATTATATACTTAGGAGTGGCGGTAAACGATAAAGAGCGATCAAGAATAAGTTGAGATTAACTACCTTGTTAGCACAAAGTATGCCCAAACTTGGAGAACAAGTCAAGGCTAGGCCTAGTTTGTTCTCCAACGGATCTTCCCAATCCGGATAACAAGAGAATCAATAACAACGTTTCGATTCAGATTTTTGCAAGCGGAAAAACACTTTAAAATCGCAGAAAAGACGGATGTATAAACTCCACAAAATCTCACAGCAAGAAAACACAAAGAAAGGAAGGAGATTACCCAACCAAGAAGATGATCACACAAGATTTGTGGGAGAATCACTCTCTCCACGGATCCACCGGTTTCACACCGAATGGGGCTGCTTCCTTCTTCTATGGAGTCGCACCGATAGAAGCCACGCCGGAGTCGCACCGAACGGGGATGGAGGTGGCAAGGTATGGGTTCACACCAAGGGGGGTGGACGGCTAATGGAGTCTCTCCTTGGTGGCCGAAATTCTCAAGGGGGAGTTTTAGGTTTTTCTTTTCCAATCCTTTAACTCCTCATAATAGCCTCCTTTAAATAGGAGTTACAAAAGAGATCCAACCGTCTGTGATGGAGATGAAATGTCATCCATCCGGGAGGTTAAATACACACCAAATGTTTAGTAGCACACCAACATGAAAATAAAAATTAATACAAGCCATATTTTTGAAAGCAATTAAAATAAAACTAATTAAAAACTAATTAAAACTTTTAAGCAAGCTTTGCGCGCCGCGGACGGAGGTTGTATCGCAGCTTTCTGTTAGCGTCCGTGGCGTTGTCATGACGTCGCAAATCTTTAAATTGTTGCGCCGCGGCAACTGGGTCATCATCAGGAAGTGTTGGAGGGGACGCGCCATCAATCTTCCCCCACTCAAAATCGCGCATCTTCGATGCGTGGTCCGAGAGAAAGCGGCGCAGAAGCTCGACATCCAAACGTTGAAGCTCTGTCGCGAGTACCCATGAGTCGACCGAAGGTGGGCGGTCACGCAAACGGATGAGGAAGCGGTAGGTAGCACCGTCTGGAGTAGCAAGTGGCTCAGCAGCTAGTATCATATCTGGATGGAGAAATGTCTTGGGAAACCTCTGAAACATGTCAGCAGTAGGAATAAAAGAAGGCAACGTACCATTCGATGTTATACCTGCGGGGACCGAAGGAGAGAGATCATCTGAACTACCACTCCCCAACCCATTAGAAATTTTAGTGGAGGGAGAAGATGACAAAGAAACCAACTCTTGTGGAGGCGTGTTGAAGTTAGTGACCGGGCGGTCTGGCGGCCTGTCTTGGCGGGTTGAAGACCACGCGGTCTGGCGGTTTGTCTCAGCCGGCTTGGAGACCGGGCGGCCTGGCGGTCTATCCTGGCAATCTCTCTTTCTCTCTGATGGTAGCCGTGCGGTTAGCCCTTCTGTCTAACCGCGCGGCTTGTGCGGTTTGTTTTGTATAGTCCGCTTAGTCCTGTAAATTTTTAGTCCCACATCTCTTATTTGTATTCTCTCATCTCTCCTCCATTCTATATAAAGGAGGGCATACCTTTGTAATAGATACTCTTTTTCAGATAATAAAGTTTCTGTTAAAACCACTTCCGGTTTGTTTTAGTTCCACTTCCGGCTTGTTTTTTGTTCATTTCTAACATGGTATCAGAGGAAACGATCTTTTCCTCCTGATTCATCTTCTTCTTCTGTTCGCGCGGGCTACCTTCTCGCCGCTCGACTTCTTTCCCTCCGCTTGATTCTCGCCTTCCCACAACCTCTCTTCGCGGCTTGCCTTCTCTTCTGATCGCTGCCCTGTTCGTGCGGATGTTTCTCCTTGCTTCTCTTCTCGCTGCGCCTCTTAGTCGATGCGGCCTGTTTACTAGTCGCCTCGACCTGTTTCCTTCTACCCGCTCCAGCTTGCTTGTCGCCCCGGCCTCATCTTTAGTCGAGCGACTTGTTCTCCTCTGTTCGCCCGACTTTTTCAAGCCGTGCGACTTCTTTCCCATTGCTTTAATCTGCTTCTTGGTAGAGGCCTTCCTAGCCGCACGACCTGTTTTATGTTCGCCCGACTTGGTGTTCTTTTCTCTTCATCGCTTAACCGTTCGGCTTCTTTCTCTTCTCGCGGCTTGTTCTTATCATCGCGGTTTGCTCCTCTCTTGCTTCCATGGCTTTCCCCTCCTCCAGCTTGTCCGCCTCGGTGGTCACCTCTTCTGGTAGTGCTCACGTTGTTACTCGCGGAAGATGGCTAATCGACTCTGGTGCAACAAATCATATGACAGGCAATCCTCAATGTTTCTCTCTTCTTGAAACACATGCTCAGTTGCCCCCGGTCATTGTTGCGGATGGATCTCCCTCACCGGTCCATGGGACGGGCATGGTTCACGTCACTCCATCTCTTTGCTTGGCTGATACCCTCTATGTGCCCAAGTTTCCATGCAATTTATTATCGGTTACTTCTTTATGCAAGCAACTACGGTGTTCTGTCATATTCACCCCTACCTCTTGTGCCTTTCAGGATCCGGACTCCCAACGGATGATTGCTACCGGGACTGAGAGTGGTGGTCTATACTTCCTCGACAACGTTTCTGCTCTGTCCGCCTTCTCCTCCTCCTCTAAAGATCTTCTCCAATGGCATCTTCGCCTTGGACATGCTCCTCCCAGAATTCTACGCCAGCTACTGCCGCATCTCCCTCCTCATCATCCTCCTCTAAACTGTGATGCCTGTCAACTTGGCAAACATCACCGCTCATCCTTCCCACCAACGCAAAGTCGGGGCTCTTCCCGTTCGTTCGACCTCGTTCACTCTGACATATGGGGTCCCGCTCCTCACCTCACCATCGGTCGGGGTAGTTCATATTTTGTCACCTTCATTGATGATTTCTCTCAGTGTATGTGGGTGTATCTTCTCAAAGATCGCTCCGAGCTGTTCTCGGTTTGGACCTCATTTTATTCTATGGTTAAGACTCAGTTTGATACGTCTATTAAAATCCTTCGTTCTGACAATGCTAAGGAGTATCTTAGCCAAGACTTCTCCTCTTTTTGTATTCACCATGGTATTATTTGTCAAACAAGCTGTGTCTACACCTCACAACAAAATGGGGTGGCGGAACGCAAAAATCGTCACCTCCTTGATGTCTCTCGCACTATGATGACTCAAATGCATGTTCCTCGCTGCTATTGGGGCTATGCTGTCCTCCTCTCCTGCTATCTCATCAATCGCCTTCCCTCCACAGTTCTCCGCGGTGCCACCCCATTCTCCATTCTTTATCCAGACAAGGATCCCTTTCCTCTTCCTCTGCACATCTTTGGGTGCACCGCCTTTGTGCACTCTCCCGCTGCCACCCGTGATAAACTCTCACCATATGCCACTAAATGTGTCTTTCTGGGGTACTCTCCTACTCAAAAAGGTTATTGTTACTTTGACCCCATTACCCGCAAGCAATATGTCTCTGCGGATGTCACCTTCTTTGCCAATGCATCTTACTTCTCTCCCGCTTCCTCCTCTCCTCCTCCTGATCCTACTTCTCATACCAACCCATCCCTTCCCTCTGCTCCCACTGATGTTCCGCCATCTCCACCCTCTCCTCCATCTTCACCATCCCCATCATCTCCACACTCTACTCCGCTTTCTCCCTCCACTCCGCTGCCATCTCTCTCTACTCCCGGGCCAACTCTCTCCACCACGGATACTCCGGATACTGAGGCACCTGCTGACCTGGATCTCCCCATTGCTCTTCGCAAAGGGGTTCGGGCATGCACCCAACACCCGCTTGCTGCAGTTGTTTCCTACGATCGTCTTACCCCTTCTCGCAGAGCTTTTGCACTGGCTATCTCGGCCACTGCCACCCCCCGTTCCTACCAGGAGGCCCTTACTATTCCTCATCGGAAAGTTGCCATGGATGAGGAGATTGCTACTCTCACTGAACGGGGTACCTGGACCCTTGTTCCTCCTCCTTTTGGCACGGATGTTGTTGGTTGTCGGTGGGTCTTCATGGTGAAGTTTCTCCCGGATGGCAGTGTGGATCGTTATAAGGCTCGCCTGGTTGCCAAGGGTTTTACCCAAACTTATGGCATTGATTAGTTTGACACTTTCTCTCCAGTGGCTCGTCGCAACACTATTAGGGTTCTTCTCTCTATGGCTGTCAATAGGGATTGGCCCATCTCGCAGCTCGATGTTAAGAATGCTTTCCTCTATGGTGATCTGCAAGAAGATGTTTACATGGAGCAACCTCCTAGGTATATTGCTCAGGGGGAGACATGGGTATGCCGGCTAAAGAAGGCTATCTATGGCCTCAAGTAGAGTCCTCGTGCCTGGTTTGACAAGTTCAGTGACATTGTTGCGGCCATTGGTTTTACAAGAAGCTCAGCAGATCACTCCTTGTTTGTTCGGAAAAATGCCTCTGGTCTTGTTGTTCTTGCGGTTTATGTTGATGACATTCTTCTTACTGGAGATGACCAGGATGGGGTATTGATGACCAAGAAACACCTTCGTCAACATCTGGTCACAAAGGACATGGGCTCCCCCAAATACTTTCTGGGGATTGAAATCTCTAGAAAGCCCAACTCCATGGTCCTTTCCCAACGGAAGTATGCTCTTGATCTTTTAAAGGAGGCAGGACTGACTGGTGCTAAACCTGCACGTTGTCCTATGGCTGCTGGAGAAGAAAAAACTTGGACAGATGACTCGCCTCTTCTCTCCGATCTTACGAGATACCGGCATCTAGTGGGCAAGCTCATATATCTCACGGTAACCAGACCCGACATCTCTTATGCTGTTAGCAAGGTGAGCCAGTTCATGCAAGCTCCGAGGTAGTGTCATCTACAATCTGCTCTGAGGATATTAGAGTATATTAAAGCTGCTCCATGGAAAGGACTCCTATTTCAGAAGAATGGTCACCTAAGGGTTGAATCTTACTCTGATTCAAGCTATGCGGATGAAAAAGGGGACCCCAAATCGACATCAGGTTTCTGCACGTTTGTTGGAGGCAATCTTGTGAGTTGGAAGAGCAAGAAACAGTCTGTAGTTTCCAGGTCTAGTGCAGAGGAGGAATATCGCAGCATGGCATCGACTACATGTGAGTTGAAGTGGTTGCGGGCTCTCATGCTTGACTTAGGAGAGGTTTACAACTATCCTCTTCCTATGTTCTGTGACAATAAGGCCGCGATATACATTTCCAAAAATCTGGTCTTTCATGAGAGAACAAAACAGATAGAAGTCGATTGTCATTTTATTCGGGAAGAAATATTGAAGAAACAGATTTGCACTCCATTTGTCACTTCCGACAACGAGTTGGCAGATGTCTTCACCAAGCCGGTGTCCGCTTCCTTTTTCCACATCTGCAACAAGCTGGGCATGATCGATATATATGCTCCAGCTTGAGGGGGAGTGTTGAAGTTAGTGACCGGGCGGTCTGGCGGTCTGTCTTGGCGGGTTGAAGACCGCGCGGTCTGGCAGTTTGTCTCAGCCGGCTTGGAGACCGGGCAGCCTGGCGGTCTACCCTGGCAATCTCTCTTTCTCTCTGATGGTAGCCGTGCTGTTAGCCCTTCTGTCTAACCGCGCGGCTTGTGCGGTTTGTTTTGTATAGTCCGCTTAGTCCTGTAAATTTTTAGTCCCACATCTCTTATTTGCATTCTCTCATCTCTCCTCCATTCTATATAAAGGAGGGCATACCTTTGTAATAGATACACTTTTTCAGATAATAAAGTTTCTGTTAAAACCACTTCCGGTTTATTTTAGTTCCACTTCCGGCTTGTTTTTTGTTCATTTCTAACAAGGCGCAACAAACAGCGTCAAATCCGAGACATTAAAAATAGGGGAGATACCCCATTCAGCAGGCAAATCCAATACGAAAGCGTTGTCACCTAGCTTCTTTATAATCTGAAAAGGACCGGCGCGCTTTGGAGCTACATTTTTAACGGTGCCAGTTGGCATTCATTCGGGAACTAACCGTACTAAAACTAGATCGCCGACTTTAAAGTGTGACACCTTCCTATGTAGATTAGCGTGCGCTTGATAAGACTCATATTGAGCAGTCAAGGTAGCTCGTATACGTGCATGTAAGTCGTGAATATGTTGGGCGAAGGATTGTGCAAACTGACTTGTTTTGTATGTGGGAGGTAAGGGGACCAAGTCAAGTGGCACAGGGGCCTTATACCCGTGAACAATTTCATTCGGAGACATACCCGTGGACCTATTTTTAGAATTATTGTAAGCCAGTTATGCATGTGGAAGAAGTAAATCCCAAGTTCCTTTATGATCGCTCGCTAGACATCGAAGAAGATTTCCTAGGCTCCGATTGACTACTTCCGTCTGGCCATCAGTTTGTGGATGATAAGCCGCGGAGAATAATAATTTTGTTCCCATAAGAACCCACAAGGTTTTCCAAAAGTAGCTAGTGAACTTTACGTCCCTATCGGAGACAATAGTCTTCAGAACTCCACGGTGACTAACGACATCCTTAAAATACAGTTTCGCAATGTGAGAAGCGTCGTTGGTCTTACTACATGGGAGGAAGTATGCCATCTTGGAGAACCTATCCACAACAACGAGTATAGAATCATGACGTCGAAGGGTGGGGGGAAGGCCTAATACGAAGTTCATGCTCACGTCTTCCCACGGAACGGACGGAATAGGTAGAGGGGTGTATAAACCTATATTGGAATTAGTACCCTTTGAAACTTGACACGTACGGCAACTGCTCACTACTTTCCCAACCATCACCTTTAGTTTAGGCCAAAAGAATTTCTCCTGTACGAGCGTAATCGTTTTGTCTCTTCCAAAGTGCCCACTCAAGCCACCACTATGTAACTCACAAATTATGTGGAGTCGCAAAGAGGAGAGAGAGATACACAATTTTTCGTGTTTGAATAAATATCCGTTACTAAGTGAAAAGTCCGTGATGGTCATGGGAGAGCTATCCTGGGCAGATAAGTATGGCTCCTGAAAATCAGGGCATGTGGCGTATTCATCCTTTATGCGCTCGAACCCTACCACGTGGACTTGCATGGAGGAAAGTAAGAGGGTGAGGCGACTGAGTGCATCAACAACTCGATTGTCGGACCCCTTAAGGTGCTTGAGAGTAAATGTGTATTCCTGCAAGAAGGATACCCATTTAGCGTGGCACGGGCTGATTTTGTGCTGACCATTGATGAATCGTAACGCTTCATGATCAGAGAGGATCACGAACTCCTTAAGAAGGAGATAGTGCCTCCAATGATGCAAACATCTAACGATCGCGTAAAACTTCCTATCGTAATTGGAATAATTTAATTTAGCACCCGCTAATTTCTCACTAAAATAACTAACCGGGTGACCCTCTTGACTCAAGACACCTCCAATCCCGACGCCAGATGCATCACAAGTAAGCTCGAAGACCTTGGTGAAGTCTGGGAGACGTAACAACGGTGCTTCGGTCATAAGCTCCTTAATACGACGGAATGCAAATGTGGCGGATTTGGACCATGTGAATTCGCCTTTCTTCATGCAGTCCATAAGGGGTGCCATAATGCTACTAAAATCGCGTATGAAAGACGATAAAGGGTAGCTAACCCGTGGAAACTACGCACCTCACGAAGGCTAGTGGGCTCGGGCCAGTCTCTAATCACTTGAACCTTTCCTGGGTCAACACGAATTCCTTCAGAGCCAACGATGTAACCTAAGAATTCAACCTCTGAAACATAAAACGTGTATTTCTTAAAATTTAGATATAAGGTTTCAGTCCTTAAGGTGGAGAGGACTACTTTGATGTGGGAGAGGTGTTCGGCGGGGGAGGTACTAAAGACTAGGATGTCGTCGAAATATACTACAACAAACTTCCCCATATATGGCCTAAAGATGTGCGTCATCATCCGGGAGAAGGTGATGGGGGAATTGGATAACCCAAAGGGCATCACAAGCCACTCATACAACCCGTCCTTAGACATGAACGCTGTCTTCCACTCATTCCCCTCTCGGATCCTAATCTGGTGGTAACCACTCCGTAAGTCCAATTTTGAGAAGATAGTGGAACCCGATAGGACATCCAAGAGATCATCTAGTCGCGGAATTGGAAACCTATATTTTATAGTAATTTTGTTGAGAGCTCGGCTATCAACACACATGCGCCAGGTGCCATCCTTCTTAGGGGCAAGAAGAGCGGGGACAGCACATGGGCTCATACTCGTCCTAATAAATCCCTTATTTAGCAAATCCTCTATCTGGGTTTGTAACTCTTTGTGGGCAGCAGGATTAAGCCTATAGTGCGGTTGATTGGGTAAGTACGATCCGGAGATAAGGTCTATAGCGTGTTGTATATCTCTAAGCGGTTGTAACGACGAAGGCAACTCTTTCGGGTATACATCCCTAAACGCATCCAACAATACCCGTAGCTCTCGGGGTAAATCTTCCAACACGCCACTATCAGTCTTTGCACTCATGAGAACGAGAGCGTACATTATACCCCCAATGAAGGGATCCTTCACAAATTCCTTCCTACCAACTAAACTCAAGGCTTTCCTCTCTACTGGGACGGTGGTATCCTTAGCCAACACTACCGGCTCTTTTGGCACAGTCGGTCTCAAGGTGACGATCTTGCCATTGAATTTGAACTCATAAGTGTTGGCACGACCATAGTGTGTCACATCACGGTCGTATAGCCAAGGGCGGCCTAATAACACATGACAAACGTCCATCGGTAGGACGTCGCACCAAACCTCATCCGTGTAGGATTTGAAAGACAGGGGGACTAGGCATCGTTTGGTAAACCTTAATAGTAACCTTACTAATCCAAGCAACCTGGTAGGGGGTCGGGTGCGGCTCGGCAGTCAAGGACATACACTTAACAGCGTTCTCAGAAACGGCGTTTACGCAACTACCACTATCGATAACTAATTTGCAAAGTTTTTCTCCACTCTTAAAGATCAGGGAAAATATGCTCGTCCTCTTCCAGTCGTCTACGGGACGAGGAGTGGTCAAAATACAACGCATCACCATAAGGCGGTGATCGTCCTCGAAGTCACTAGGGACTCCTTTGGGGTCGCTCTCCTCTTCGGCCTCATAGACATAATCGTCAGGGTCGGTAGCAGACTATAACAAGGCTATGGCCTTCGTCTTAGTGGGGCATTCGTAGGCATAGTGGCCTTGAACGCCGCATGAGTAACAAGTGGTGTTAGCCTTGCTAACCTTTCCTACGGGGATACGCTCACTAGCGGGGTTCTTGGTATTTCTAGCGGTGATCACTACGGATTTCGACTCAGAGGATCTAAATTTACCCTTATCAGGAAATGTGGAAGAAGATGCCCCAGTGGTGGACTTATTCTTCGTATTAGAATAACGGGAGGGAGCTTTAGATGCTAGGTGCTTTTCAATGTCCAAGGCATCATTGAAAGTCGTATTCAAGTCCGTATGACCGTAACGCAAGAGTTTCCGCTGAATGTCGGGGTGAAGTCCCTTTCAAAATCTAGATAAAGTGACTTCGGGGAGCTCTCGAAGGTCACATCGTACCATACGGTCCTTAAGTTCTCCCATATATTCAGCAACATACATTGAGCCTTGCCGAAGGGTGGCAAGCTCATCGAACATCTGCGTTCGATGGTACGCGGGAACGTACTGATCGGTCAGCAGGTTCTTCATGATAGCCAATCCAATGAGTAGGACCCCGTGCACAGCTCCTAACCTACATTCTTCATTCAGCCAATAAGTTTTGGCACGTCCCGTTAATTTCATCCTGGCAACATGAACCTTTTGAGGGTCTGTGAGGTTGTGTCATTCGAAATAGCACTCCATGTCTATAGCCCAATGGAGGAAGATCTGGGGATCTCCCATGCCATCATAGGTGGGGGCATTTATCTTGATGGCCCTCGTGATATCAAATCCTCGCTCGGGGCGGGGTTCTCGAGGAGGCACACGGGGAGAGTTTCCCTCAGAATCCGAGTCAAAGTTCGGTTGGTGCCGGTTGGGCTGCCCAACATTAACGGGAGGTGGGGGTGGCCTTTCCTGATTTTGTAGGTTCTGGGCTAAGATGTTCTTAAGCTCAGCCATTTCGTCGCGAAGACCCGCTATAGCCTCGGTGTTGGGATCACCATGCTCGTTCGCAGCCATCCTAGACGTAGACGGGATTGTGTACTCCGTTCCTAGCCTAGTGCGCATTCAGGTTTGGGAGACCCCCGGCAAGATGAATTTTCCTAGGGTTAAAGCTATACTGGAAATGGAATATTTTTAGATATTCCCGATGGGAGTAAAGCATAGATCATTAAAATTTTTTTTCAGATTTCGCAGAAAATTACAGATTTTAGCCCGCTATTGGCAGACCACAAAAATTTTTTTTTTGATTTTTTTCTAAGATTAGATGGACTGACAAGGAACTCAACGAGGATGTTTGCAACGTAGAAGTTGAAACAACCTCGCTTTGGTACCAAATTGGTGTAGGGGTGTGCGTGACACGGACGTGCTTACGCTAACGGAAGCTTACCCATCACAGAACATAAAAAATTAAAGAGAGTGCTCCGACCAAAAGCGAATGTAAAGGGGTCGGTTGGCTCTCAAAAATACGGGACTCGATACCACGTCCTTAGGACCTAACTCTCCAACAAGCACACAACTCGCCCTTAGCCGGACTCGATACCACGTCCTTAGAACCTACCTCTCCAACAAGCACACACCTCACCGCACCTACACAAGCATCTATTCTTTTCACTATAAGCCGTCAATCGCAGCAATAATATACTTAGGAGCGGCGGTAAACGATAAAGAGTGATCAAGAATAAGTCGACATTAACTCCCTTGTTAGCACAAAGTGTGCCCAAACTTGGAGAACAACTCAAGGTTAGGCCTAGTTTGTTCTCCAACGGATCTTCCCAATCCGAATAACAAGAGGATCAATAACAACGCTTCGATTCAGATTTTTGCAAGCGGAAAAACACTTTAAAATCGCAGAAAAGACGGATGTATAACCTCCACAAAATCTCACAGCAAGAAAACACAAAGAAAGAAAGGAGATTACCCAACCAAGAAGATGATCACACAAGATTTGTGGGAGAATCACTCTCTCCACGGATCCACCGGTTTCACACCGAATGGGGCTGCTTCCTTCTTCCACGGAGTCGCACCGATAGAAGCCACGCCGGAGTCGCACTGAACGGGGATGGAGGAGTCAAGGTATGGCTTCACACCAAGGGGGGTGGGCGGCTAATGGAGTCTCTCCATGGTGGCCGAAATTCTCAAGGGGGAGTTTTAGGTTTTTCTTTTCCAATCCTTTAACTCCTCATAATAGCCTCCTTTAAATAGGAGTTACAAAAGAGATCCAACCGTCCGTAATGGAGATGAAATCTCATCGATCCGGGCGGTTAAATACACACCAAATGTTTAGTAGCACACCAACATGGAAATAAAAATTAATACAAGCCATATTTTTGAAAGCAATTAAAATAAAACTAATTAAAAACTAATTAAAACTTTTAAGCAAGCTTTGCACGCCGCAGACGGAGATTGTATCACAGCTTTCTGTTAGCGCCCGTGGCGTTGTCATGACGTCGAAAATCTTTAAATTGTTATGCCGCGGCAACTGGGTCATCATCAGGAAGTGTTGGAGGGGCCGCGCCATCAGCGCGGGTCGGTCTCACCAATCCTGTTCTGGCATTCAAGCTTGGGTATTTCTCTTACACCAGGGAAAATTTCAAACTGGGAAAATTTTGGGTGACATGGCCTGGGACACGGGCGTGTCCCAGGGCGTGTCCTGCTCGAGTGCGGAGATGTCGAGAGTTCGACGAAAATACATTCGATGAAGTGTTCGGGAGGAACACACCCCATGTCACGGGCGTGTCATGGGGCATGTCACGGGCGTGTCATGGGGCCTGTCATGGGCGTGTCTGACCCAAATGACTACTCGAGTGATTGTCTCGAGTAGGTCTCGAGTGGGTCTCGAGTAGTGGTGAAACAGGCGTGTCATCCTTCGGACACGGGCGTGTCCGGTTCTATGTTGATGACTCGAGTAGATCTCGAGGAAATGTCTCGAGTAGGTTGAAATGTCTCGAGTACCTAAGGAACACGGTCGTGTCGGTCAAGTGACACAGGCGTGTCATGACTAACTACTCGAGTAGTCCTCTCGAGTAGGTCGCAAGTATGACTCGAGTGAGGGACACGCCCTATGTCACGGGCGTGTCTGGGCTGACACGGTCGTGTACCCTGGGAGTGACCTATTTCGGGATAAGGCGGTTTGTGCACCGCTTAGAGAACAGGGCCTGTGGGCGTGTCACAGGGCGTGTCGGACCCGAAAAGTGATTTTACAGCTTTTTCGTGGCCGTTCATTTTTTTCATCTAGGATCTAAGGGCTGAGAGACCTTCCTGCTTCCTTAAGGCCGAAAACTGAGAAGGAAAGTTTCATTTTATGTTGGTCTTCATCTTTCTACAATTCTAGAGAGAGAAAGGGAAAGGAAGAAGGAGGAAGAGGAAGAGGGGCTGATCTCTGGTGGAGCTTGAGAGTGTCAAGCTGAGATCCGAGGCCATCTTTGCGGAGGAAACACTGTTGCGGTTCTTTCTAGCCAGCTAAGAGTTCATGGCACTGAAGTGATCTTCAAGGGTATCGACCTTTCTTCCTAGCCATATGAAGGCTTTCTTTTTGGCATATGCATATGATTCCCCCACCAAAAGTTGGCTGCTTTTTGGAGTCTTTTGGGTTGATTTATGGAATCCCCCCTCATATAGATCCGAAAATGGAGTATGGAATAGACATGTTGTGTGAAGCCCATCTGGACAGCTTGGTCTGGATTGTTGATGTTGCATACGAACCGTAGAAGACTCCGTGATAAACGTGTAGTTTAGGAGTCGACCGGTTGGACCTGTGAAGGGAAGTAACAGGAAGTACTGGAGTGGTAGTCCAGGAAAATACCCGTAAAATGTTTGTGCTTTTGGGTTATACCTATGAAGGGAAGTAACATGAAGTACTGGCGTGGAAAACCAGGAAAGACCCTTGTCATTGTGATATGTGCGGGATCATACCTGTGAACGGGAGTAGCATGAAGTACTAGTGTGCCCAGTGTACAACCTTGGGTTCGCGAGAGGTGGTCCAATGAGCAAGAAGGGGAGGCTGGCGAGATGATAGGAGAGCAAGACCAGGGGGACCCACCTGCAGGAGTCGGGATGGGAGATTCTCTGAGGTAGGCGAGATGCCCAGGTAGGGCGAGATGGCTCTAGGAGGCGAGATGGCCTATAGGGCGAGAGGTCAGCGAGACAGACAGGGGGGTCGTGTCACACGTTAGTCATTTTCCCCACTCACCACAGGGGAGAAGAGATGTTTTTACCTTTTTACCCCCAAGGGAGATTTTACCTTTTTGCCCCAGGTAATTTTACAGTTTTACCCCTAGAGGTCTGTGTATAGCCCTCCAAAACAACGGAGTTTGGCTGTTGGCAGACCCAGCCTGGGGTATTTTGGTCATTTCAGGATTAGTTCAGAAGAGATATTAGCAGATCAGATTCAGAGGCCTATAAATAAACCGATAAGGTGCCTAAGAAGGTTGTTGAACCTTTCCACTGTCTTCCTCACATGCACCTATCTCAGCATTGGCTAGGGAGGGGAATATCTTTAGTTCTTCCGGGAAAGAGATGGTACCTCCAAGCTGAGACCCCTCGGTCTTTTTTTAGGTCTCCGACTCTCGCCAGGAGGATAGCTCAGGGAGAGTACGTGTGGGATGCATCCTCAGTTTCAAACTTTAGGAGGGACCAGAAAGCTGGTTCTAACATTTTTAGTGTGGTGAGCGTGGAGCGTAGCCCTTAGAGAAGAACCTTGAGCAACCACATGGCGGGAGATCACGGAGAAGGAGATGGAGAGTGGTCGGATAATCCGGGAAGATTTGTCGGAAGAGAGGAGTTTATGGCTTCAATCAAGGGGATCATGGATCTGCTGCAAGGGATCTCGCGATAGGGAGATTGTTCAACCCCACTGCCTCAAGTTCCTGCTCTCACGCCGCAAGAAGAGCTCGTCTCGGCGCGAGTGGGAGAAGATGCCCCGGGGAGGAGGCCGGGGAAGGAGGTGATGGCCGAAGGAAGCGAGAGGGACATGGCAGGAAGGGAGCTGTTCCCAAGCCCGGCGAGTACCATCTCGCCAGGAGAGGTAGTCGCGCAAGTGGGGGCGGCGAGACCGGCGGCGAGAGGGTGGCCTTTCTGTGAGTTGATCCTGTCAGCTCCCGTCCCGAAAGGGTTCCGGGAAGCCGAAATGAACTACTATGTGGGGAAAGATGATCCGCTTCATCACTTGCAATGGTACGAGGATGCGGTTTCGATCAGGCCCATGACGGAAGCGTTTAAATGTCGTCTTTTCGCCATTACTCTCAAGGACAAAGCTAGAGAATGGTTTCATCAGCTCCCGACAGGCTCGATATACTGCTTCGAGGACCTAAGCAGGTGCTTCCAGTTACGGTTCTCCACTTCTAAGAAGAGAAAGAGGAACCCGGAGTCGATCTTTTTGATTAAGCAGGGGGCGGATGAATCACTGGCTCAGTACGTGGATAGGTTCCAAGAGGAGATCTTGGATATATAGGAGGTGTCGGGGTTTGCCCTCCAGATGGCCTTTACCGTGGGACTACGGGAATGGTTCTTCAAAATGAGCCTCACCCGGAAGGCGCCGCTGTCTTTTGAGGGCTTGATGGAGAAGGCGGCGAAGGAAATAGCGATGGAGGCGGCAAATCCCGCTTTTGCAAAAAAGTTGGCAGGGCTTACGGAGGTGGAGTCGAGGGAGTTAGGGGGAGACAGCAGGAAGCGAGGAGAAGAGAAGAGCCGAGGGTGCCGGCGTATCAAGAGCTAGGATGGAGGCGACAGGGGGACCCTGCCCCAGGACAAGGGAGAGGATTTCCCCACAGGGGGAGGAACCAGCAGGGAGGACCGGGAAGATTTCACTAGCAAGGGTGGGGGTATGGTCATAGACCACCCCTGCCCCCTCCGCCGCAGGCTATGGCTATCGGCCGAGGCAGAGGTAGAGGCCGGGAGAGAGGAAGAGGAGTAGGAGCTGGGAGAAGGAGAAACCCTCAGGAAGGAAGGCAAGGGGGGGGAGGTGGCGCTGCCATATTGCGACTTACAAGAAGAGGAAGGTCACGCAATGGCTACCTGCCCAGATTTCTTGGAAATGAGAATTACTAGAGGATCAGGAGAGCAACAGAGACCGGTGCGGATAGAGGAAGTGACAGGTACAGGAGAGGAGGATCGATGTGTAGATCGAATGTTTGAAGGAGATCGCGGAGGAATTGGAGTAATCCATGGAGGAGTAGGGATAGAGGCGGCCCGAAAGGCAAGCCTCCACACTATGTACCGCTGAAGCATAGCCTCGACGTCGTAATCCCCCCCCAGATGAAAAGATCACATTTTCAAGGAGGGACATGCCAGACCATGAAGACTCTTTTTGTGGCGCGCTGGTGGTACGAACCGCCATCAAAAACTTCACGGTGTCACAGATCCTAGTAGACAATGGGAGCTTAGTGAATGTGATTTTAAAAAAAGCATTCAATGAGATGAGGGTGGAGGCCCGGAGGGTGCTGGTGGCGGATGGACCATTGTTTGGGTTCTCAGGAGAAAGGAAAGAATTCGAGGGGGGAGTGGGACTCCAAGTAACCCTGGGAGGGCTATCCCGAAATTGTCGCTTCGTCGTAGTGGATGCCCCCAGTAGTTTCAACGCTATCTTTGGGCGCCCCTTGGTCATCGCTTTCAGATGCGTTCCGTAATCGTTTCACCAGTTCTTGAAACTGAACTCAGGAGCTACCCAAATCAGGGTGCGGGGAGATCCAAAGGCTGCAAGGGAATGCTACGTGACGGTAGTGAACACCGTCTCCTGGCAGGAGGAAGCTGAAGAGATGGAAAAGAGGATGGAACGATGTCAACAGGAGCTTGGGGGGAAAGTATAAGGAAGGGAGGAAGAATGTTGACGGAGAGAGAGAAGTAGTGATGGTTGGTGGCATTGCGGGGGAGCCAGAAATGGCGGGAGAGGAGCGTGGAGAGATGGGGATAGTAGAGGAAAGAGAGGAGGAATATGCTGGAGGGGAAGGATAAGAATTGATGGTGGGAGGCATTGCGGGGGAGCTAGAAATGGCTGGAAAGGAGGACGGAGAGATGGAAGCGGAAGAGGAAGGGGAGCCAAAAGAAGATGGGGTGAGAAAAGGGAAGAGGAAGATGGAGGAAGCAGGAGGGTCACCCAGGAGGGGGGCCCGACTGGGAAAAAGAAGAGCCTCACTACAGGAAGGAGAGGGCACAAGCAAGTGGGAGATGGAAAAGCTTGGGGAAGAAATGGTGATGGCTGTCGCGAAAGATGAATTCAAGGAACAGGACGTGATGGAAGATCAGGAAGGAGAGGAGGAGCCATCAAGGCTGAAGGTGGTCATGGAGGTGCTCGAGGTAGAGATCCGAACCAAGGAAGTGAAAAAGGAGAAGGTCAAGATCAGCGGCGAACTCAACCCAAAAGATCAAGAGAAGATCAAGGCCTGCGTGCAAAAAATATTGACGTCTTCGCGTGGAGCGCCGCAGACATGCCCGTGGTCGATGCAGACGTCGCTTGTCACCACCTCAATCTCGATCCCAACACTTGCCCCATACAGCAGAAGAAGAGGGCCATCGCCTCCAAGATGGTCGGGCATATTAGAGTAGAGGTAGAGAAGTTACTTAAGGCGGGATTTGTGTCCGCCTGTAAGTATTCAGGTTGGGTAAGTAATGTTGTAATGGTTAAAAGGGGGAGGGTAGATGGAGAATGTGTGTGAATTTCTCTCTTTTAAATAAAGCGTGCCCTAAGGATTGTTACCCGCGGCCCCAAATCGACGCGCTGGTTGACTCAGCCATCGGTTTTTCTTTTATGAGTTTCTTGGATGCGTTTTCCGGATGTCACCAAATACGCATGCATCCTCCGGACATTAAGGACGTCACCTTCGTCACGGAGGATGGGTGCTTCTGTTTTAATATGATGCCTTTCGGGTTGAAAAATGCGGGAGCGACCAACCAAAGAATGATGGATCGGATCTTCCGAAAACAGAGAGGGAGGAACCTCGAGGTGTATGTGGATGACTTGATGGTCAAAAGAAAGGACCTCGAAGCTCATGTCCTCAATCTTGAGGAGACCTTTGAGACCCTGAATAAATATAAAATGAGACTCAACACCCTGAAATGTGTATTCGGGGCCAATAGGAAAAGTTCCTCGGACATCTTCTCACTTCGTTTGGAGTGGAGCCCAACCCCGAGAAAGTAAAAGCAATCCTAGAGTTGGAGTCCCCTAGAAATGATAAGGAGGTTCAGCGTCTCACCGGCAAGTTGGCTGGGCTAAGCAGGTTTCTCTCCCGAGCCGGAGATAAATGCTCGCCTTTCTTTCGGACACTGCGGGGTGGCAAGAAGTTTGAATGGACCCCAGAATGTGAGAAGTATTTCCAGGCTTTAAAGCAACAGCTCACCCAGACGCCTTTACTCCAGGGACCGAGGGAAGGAGAGGTATTGTTTTTGTACTTAGGGGTAGGGACTGGGGCTGTGAGCTCGGTTCTTGTGCGAGAAGAAGGGAAGAAGCAATTTCCAATCTACTACATGAGCAGGGTATTAAAGAAAGCGGAGCTCGGGTATCCCATCCTTGAAAAGTTAGAATTTGCCCTCATCGTCTCGGCCCGAAAGCTCAGACCGTATTTTAAGGCTCATTCTATTCAGATGGTAACGGATCACCCCCTTCGTCGCATCTTAGAGGGGGTAAAACATTCCGGGAGGCTGGCCAAGTGGTCAATAAAGCTCAGTGAATTCGACCTCGCTTTCATTCCCTAGCTTGCCATCAAGGCACAGGCAATGGACGATTTTCTGGTGGACTACGTAGTCGAGGTCCGAGAGACCGAAGCTTCCCCTCGAGCGGCCTGGAATATGTTAGTAGATGGAGCGTCGGAAAGAAATTCCTTCGGAGGGGGAATGGTCTTGGTAAGTCCGGAGGGCACCAGGATTGAACAGGCCTTGAAGATTCATTTCACGATCACCAACAACAAAGCGGAATACGAGGCGATCATCGCGGGACTCAGGTTAGCCCGGGAGTTGGGCATACAAGACATCGAGACCTCGACCGACTCCATGGTGGTGGCAGGCCAGATCAAAGGGGAGTTCGAGACAAGGGACCCACCCTCCAGCTGTAACTAGGAAAGGTCAAGGGCATTATTGGACAGTTCCGAAGCTTTTCAATTCAGCATGTCCCGAGGGGGCAGAGCACTCAGGCTAACCATCTCGCAAAGTATGGCCCTCGAGCCGGGGGAACAATGACGGAGCTCTTCAGGCCGTCTATAGAAGAAGGGGAGCTCATGGAGATATGACAATAGAGGTCTTGGATGGACCCCTTCATCACCATTTTGGCGTCGGGGCAGTTACCCGTGAAAGAACTCGACAAGAAGCATACCAGATACAAATCGGCGTACTACCTGCTGAAAGATGGGGTTTTATATCGCAAGACATTGTCGGGTTTGCTGGCCCGATGTGTGTCAGAGGAAGAAGTTCCAAAGGTTCTACAAGAGATTCGGTCGAGAGAATGCAGGAGTCACTCGGGTAGCCGGACATTAGAAGGGAGGGTGCTGAGACAGGGGTACTTCTGGCCTACCCTCAGGAAAGATGCGGAGGAATTCGCGAAAAGGTGTCAAAAATGCCAGGATTTCGCCCTCCTCCAGCTACTTCCGGCCCAGAGGTTGCGGACAATCACAGCTCCCTGGCCTTTCGCTATATGGGGGCTAGATCTGGTGGGTCCTTTTCCCCAAGCGAGTTGCCAGAGGAAATTCCTGCTAATCATGGTGGACTACTTTTCGAAATGGCTGGAGGTGAAGGTGCTGGCTAAGGTAACATCACAGGTGGTCAAGAATTTCATATGGGGGGAGATCATCTGCCGGCATGGGTTACCTCTAGCCATTGTAACAGATAACGGACCACAATTTGCAAGTATAGAGTTCGTTGATTTCTGCATTTGTTTGGGAATAGATCTCCGTTTTGCCTCTGTTCATCATCCACGGAGTAATGGACAGGTGGAAGCAGCCAATAAGGTCATTATTAATCTGTTGAAGAAGAAAGTTGAGAATTTGAGGGGGAACTAGGTGGAGCAGCTACCTTCAGTCCTGTAGGCCTTGAGGACCACACCAAACACCGCCATGGGAGAAACCCCGTTTAAGCTCTCTCATGGCTTGGAGGCTGTCATACCCATCGAGTTTAAAGTCACATCACCAAGAGTAGCATTTGCAAGGGAAGGAGGCGAAGGATGGAGAGCAGAGAACGAGGAGGAGCAGAGACTCTCTTTGGATCCCGTGGAAGAACTCATGGATTTGGCGATGATCCGGCAGGAGGAGGTGAAGCGCCGGATGGCAAGGTACTTTGACAAGCATATAAGGGTCAGGCAGTTCGAGAAGGGAGATTTGGTCCTGAAAAAGGTAGATGCAGCAGGTAGAGGGGCCTTTGTAGGGAATCTCAATCTCAATTAGGAGGGTCCTTTTGTAGTAAAAGAGGTCTTGAAGTCAGAAGGGTACCACCTCCAGGATGTGGACGGGGTATCCCTTGGTCGAGCCCGAAGTGGTGATGATTTAAAGAGATTTTACCCATAATATTTTCTGTTCATTGCACTTTTTATTGTTGTACAATGCCTGTAATTTTAGATGAGCTCTTTTGTGGTGAGGGGAGTGTGGGTGACCTTTTTGTGGCAACAAGGGTGAGATGGAAGAGAGGAGACCCCGAGCAGACACGCTGACTAGGCTCCCATCTAGCTGGCAGGGTTGTAGGCTCACTCGGTGGTTGGAGGTTTTGGAGAGGAGACCCCGGGCAGACCCACTGACCAGGCTCACATCTAGCTGGCAGGGCTGTAGGCTCACTTGGTGGTTGGAGGTTTTGGATAGGATACCCCGAGCAGATCCGCTGACCAGGCTCCCATCTAGCTGGCAGGGTTGTAGGCTCACTCGGTGGTTGGAGGTTTTGGAAAGGAGACCCCGAGCAGACCTGCTGACCAGGCTCCCATCTAGCTGCCAGGGCTGTAGGCTCACTCGGTGGTTGGAGGTTTTGGAGAGGAGACCCCGAGTAGACCAGCTGACCAGGCTCCCATCTAGCTGGCAGGGCTGTAGGCTCACTCGGTGGTTGGAGGTTTTGGAGAGGAGACACCGAGCAGACCCGCTGACCAGGCTCCCATCTAGCTGGCAGGGCTGTAGGCTCACTCGCTGGTTGGAGGTTTTGGAGAGGATTCCCCGAGCAGACCCGCTGACCAGGCTCCCATCTAGCTGGCAGGGCAGTAGGCTCACTCGGTGGTTGGAGTTTTGGATAGGATACCCCGAGCAGACCCGCTGACCAGGCTCCCATCTAGCTGGCAGGGCTGTAGGCTCACTCGGTGGTTGGAGGTTTTGGAGAGGAGACCCCGAGCAGACCCGCTGACCAGGCTCCCATCTAGCTGGCAGGGTTGTAGGCTCACTCGATGGTTGGAGGTTTTGGAGAGGAGACACCGAGAAGACCTGCTAACCAGGCTCCCATCTAGCTGGCAGGGCTGTAGGCTCACTCAGTGGTTGGAGGTTTGGAGAGGAGACCCCGAGAAAACCCGCTGACCAGGGTCCTATCTAGCTGGCAGGGATGTAGGCTCACTCGGTGGTTGGAGGTTTTGCAGAGGAGACCCCGAGCAGACCCGCTGACCAGGCTCCCATCTAGTTGGCAGGGCTGTAAGCTCACTAGGTGGTTGAAGGTTTTGGAGAGGAGACCCCTAGCAGACCCGCTGACCAAGCTCCCATCTAGTTGGCAGGGCTGTAGGATCACTCGATGGTTGGAGGTTTTGGAGAGGAGACCCCGAGCAGACCCGCAGACCAGGCTCCCATCTAGATGGCAGGGTTGTAGGCTCACTCAGTGGTTGGAGGTTTTGGAGAGGAGACCCCGGGCAGACCAGCTGACCAGGCTCCCATCTTGCTGGCAGTGATGTAGGCTCACTCAGTGGTTGGAGGTTTTGGAGAGAAGTCCCCGAGCAGACCCACTGACCAGGCTCCCATCTAGTAGGCAGGGTTGTAGGCTCAATCTGTGGTTGGAGGTTTTGGAAAGGAGACCCCGAGCAGACCCGCTGACCAGGCTCCTATCTAGCTGGTAGGACTATAGGCTCACTCGGTGGTTGGAGGTTTTGGAGAGGAGACACCGAGCAGACCCGCTGACCAGGCTCCCATCTAGCTAGCAAGGTTGTAGGCTCACTCGGTGGTTGGAGGTTTTGGAGAGGAGACCCCGAGCAGACCCGCTGACCAGGATCCCATCTAGTTGGCAGGACTGTAGGCTCACTCGGTGGTTGGAGGTTTTGGAGAGGAGACCCCGAGCAGACCCGCTGACCAGGCTCCCATCTAGCTGGCAGGGCTGTAGGCTCACATGGTGGTTGGAGTTTTGGAGAGGAGACCCCGAGCAGAGCCGTTGACGAGGCTCCCATCTAGCTGGCAGGGCTGTAGGCTCACTGGGTGGTTGGAGGTTTTGGAGAGGAGACCCCGAGAAGACCCGCTGACCAGGCTCCCAAGTAGCTGACAGGGCTATAGGCTCACTCGGTGGTTGGAGGTTTGGAGAGGAGACCGCGAGCAGACCCGCTGACCAGGCTCCCATCTAGATGGCAGGGTTGTAGGCTCACTCGGTGGTTGTAGGTTTTGGAGAGGAGACCACGAGAAGACCCGCTGACCAGGCTCCCATCTAGCTGGCAGGGCTATAGGCTCACTCGGTGGTTGGAGGTTTTGGAGAGGAGACCCCGAGTAGACCCGATGACCAGGCTCCCATCTAGCTGGCAGGGCTGTAGGCTCACTCGATGGCTGGAGGTTTTGGAGAGGAGACCCAGAGCATACCTGCTAACCAGGCTCCCATCTAGCTGGCAGGGATGTAGGCTCACTCAGTGGTTGGAGTTTTGGAGAGGAGACCCCGAGCAGACCTGCTGATCAGGCTCCTATCTAGCTGGCATGGTTGTAGGCTCACTTGGTGGTTGGAGGTTTTGGAGAGGAGACCCCGAGCAGACCCGCTGACCAGGCTCCCATCTAGTTGGAAGGGATGTAGGCTCACTCGGTGGTTGGAGGTTTTGGAGAGGAGACCCCGAGCAGACCCGCTAACCAGGCTTCCGTCTAGCTGGCAGGGCTGTAGGCTCACTCGGTGGTTGGAGCTTTTTGAGAGGAGACCCCGAGCAGACCCGCTGACCAGGCTCTCATTTAGCTGACAGGGCTGTAGGCTCACTCGGTGGTTGGACGTTTGAAGAGGAGACCCCGAGCAGACCCGCTGACCAGGCTCTCACCTAACTGGCAGGGCTGTAGGCTCACTCGAGGGCAAGTCAAGTGGTGAGAGTTAACGGGGAGATATGTCCATATTCATCAGGAGATTGGTGGAAAATCCCTAGAAAAAGTGAAGATTGGGGATTAGGCCAGGGAGGAGAATCTCAGGTCGACACTCGGCATGGGTGGTCTCGTCCATAGCGAGTGGGTCTTCCATGACCAAGGCATAGGCCTGGCGTAAAAAGGTGGGGCCTTTCATGTGGGGCGGCTGGTCACCAAGGTCTTTAGCGCATGTTTATCCTACGGCAAGACGAGCACCAAGGGACAGAAGCTCTCGCGGATGGTAAAGGCAAAGAGAGGCCCAAGGGCTACCGTCTTTGGGCTAGCTATTAAGCAAAATAGTGGAAGGAAAAGTACAATAGTAACATGTAAAAAGTTAATAATAATATTCCATCTGGTCATCACAAAAGAGAGCACCTCGCTATTTCCGAGGATGTGTTTTTCCAGATTACAAGACAAGATAAAAAAGAAAAAGTGGGGGGGGGGGAAGAAGTCACGGGCGCTAGTGTTCCCCTACTCCTCGCTGCCGGAAGATGAGCTGTCGTCCGTCTCGCCAAATAAGCGGGGGACCAGGTCGCGGACAGTAACCGTCTCGGCATCATCGCGCACCACCCCCAGCTCCTTCATCATTTTAAGAACAAGCTCCGCTGTCTTGATATTGGAATCTCGGCAGAGGGCATCCACCTCGTCCACAGAGTAGTGAGAAGGGACGGGAAATTGGTCTGAGGGGCGAGCCGCGCTATTCCGAAGGCGGATGTTTTCAGCTTTTAATTACTTGTTCTCTCCCTCCAACTCCTCAATGCGCGAGCGCATCCGGTCGGCAGTCTCGGCATCCTGTAAGAAGTTTTAATAAGGACCATAATGAGCGGCGAGTAGGGCAAACAAAGCAGCGGTAAGAAAGCTACCACACCGCCCTGACTCCATGCGAGGAGGTTGTCGGCGACGACCAATCACTTCTCCAGGTCGTTGGACTTCTCCCGTTCTGCGGCGAGACCGACCTCCGCTTCCTTCCATTTCTAAATGTTGAAGACCAGGCGGCGCGAGACTCGGTGCGCGATTTCGACGGAGCGAAATTAAGAGTGGGCACTCTTCAGAATGAGATATCGCGACGTCTCATTGTCCGCAGGATCAGAGCCAAGGCCACCATATAGCCCGAACCCTAGGGAGAAGGCGTGACTGGTGGGGGAGGGGGGGTCCTGCTCTTTCCAGGAAGGAAGGAGAGTGGACACCGACACGCGGTTAACATCCTTCTCCCAGAGGAGCACCGGCTCGCCAGCAGTGTCATCTGTCACAGGCCCCATGTTATAATTGTGGTGCGAGGCGGGAGCCGGGCGGCTGGAGGAGCCAGCCTCGCCGGAAGGGAGCTCGGCAGCCTAAACATTGGTGGTGGCAGCTGGCTCTGACAAGACCGTCTCGCGGGTAGGCGAGACGGGTAGCTGGGGAGGTAAGGGAGACCCTATAGAGATGGGAGACAGGGATCCCGATAACTCTTTCCTTTCTTTGGCAGACTTTTTCTCCTTTTTGAAAGACACCGCTTTCTTCACCTTCTTCTTTGGGCTGTACAGGGAAGCGCCCTCGTCCCCGGGAGTTTTCTTTAGGGTTGGTGTCAGCGTATCCCTCGCGGCCTCCGCCGCCATACTCACTAAGGCGAGACCCCTATTACTCTGGTAAGGAGGATGAACAGGGATGGTTCTCTCTCCTAGACAGGTTGACAGTCCGTAGAGAACAAAAAATTTACAATGCTAAGGGCGGGGATAGGAGTATACCTTCGTCGGGGAAGACGGCTGGAAGCGAGTCGAGGTCTCGCCTGAGGTAATTGACCTAGAAATTTTTCCCTGCGAAGAAGTCGCAGAGATCCTTCTCGGCACCCCCAACTTTGGGGTTTTCATAGTAGCATTCAGCATGAGACACCGGGGCGAGAGGAATGCCACCTAAATCCCCACGAATGAAGACGAAGCGAGTCAGCCAGTGATGATTTTTGTTCGGTGTCTCGCACACCTTTAGGCCTTGTCCTGTGAAGTAAGAAATGCCATCATCTTTCGCGTGATAGATGAACAGCTTGCGAAAGGCAGTCAAGCTGAATTCGATGCTCTCTCGTCACAGGTACCAGGCGAAAGCAATCAGCATAGAGATATCATTGGGGTTGAATTGAGCGGGGACAACCCCGGAGTACTTGAGGACTAATTTGACCTCTTGCCAAAGGGGAAGTCGCAGCCCCGCCTCGAAGTGCGAGACGGGGAAGGCCAGTTCGTTGGGGTAGAACGTATTGATGCACTCGCCAACTTTGGATGGGCGAGACAAGTAACCGTCAGCAAGGAACTCGCTGGCAATGCGAGTATATTCTTCCTCTGGCAGTCTGCCGAGGGGAAAATCGTGATCCACAAATCTCTTTCTGCAGCGGCTGCGGCCCTCACCTTCTTCCACCCTCTTCTTTCCCATAGCAAGCGAGAAAGCAGAAATAGGGAGCAGATCGATTTAGAGGGAGCGGGACGCGAGAAGCGTGTAGAGTAAGAGGGACAGGCGGAAGCTCCAACCGAGAAGACAGCCAAGAATAGCAGAAGTATGGGAATATCTGAGTTTAAGAGGTATTTATAATGAATGAAGGAGAGAGGGATCGAGCGGGAAAATCAAGCGGCGGGAAATGAAGAGACAGCCTGACGCTTCGTCCCCCTCTCTCTCTCTAGAACCCAAGGGGAGAAAATGCCACAACGACTTTTTCTAAGTCAAAGCTAACATTACGAGCTAATTAATTAAAAAAGGAGCTAATCACAGTAATAATGAAAAACCTAGCATGACATGATAGGCACAACACCATGATGATGAAATATTTCATCCGGCGGGGATGGAGCATCCCGCCCAGAGAAGTTTTATACAACACATCAATAATTAAACATAATTAAATTGGCAATAATAATACAGGGTGGCCTGAAGAAGGCGAGACGGGACCGCGACAGCTTAGTTCCTGACCCATTTCCAGTGGCCATCTTGGCCTCCCGCAAATGGAGGGCGGCCAGGAAGATGAAAATCACGAGCGGCGACCACGCCGCGGCGCGCGAGACGGAGGTGTTCGTCCGTCTCGATTAGGATAGCTTGGGGGTCTGTCCCGTCCATTGTGTCGTCGGCTTCCATCTCGGCAGAAAGGTGGCAGCACTTTGTTTCGAGCCAGTCCATGCGCCGGTCAGAGGCCTGCTCTCCAGCTCCATCTCGCGGATTATATACGTGTATTTGCGAAACATCCTAGCCATCCTACGCTTCAGCTCCATAGTATACATGGGATCACCCAAGTAGTCCTCGATCTCGTTAGGATGGGGAAGAGGCGAGAGGGGGGGGGATGCGGGAGCGTCTTCAGTGTCAGAATCAAATTGGATGCCTGCACAGAGAGCAAGATATCGTAGACAAGGATGAGCTCGCATGGGTTAGATAAAAGAAGGAGAATTGGAGGAAAAGCGAGAAGGGTAAGTTCTTACTTGGGATGCGAGGGTTACCCAGAATCCGCGAGAGGCTTTCTTTCCGCGAGAGGGGCGGGGTGGCTGTCTCAAGCGAGTCGGTGCGTTGATGAGTCTGGTTGATATCGTCAGGAGGATTGGCGGGAATAGGGGAATCAACAAAGTTTCCCAGAAGAAGCGTGATCAGTAGGCGGGACGAGAGAAGAGAGAGAAGAATGAGGAATTACCCGTCTCTCCCCGGAAGATGCGGGAAGATTATCTGTTACCAGAGGGGCGGAGGAGGTTGTGCCCGCCGAGAGGGGAGGGCAGGCGGCTTTCACCTTCTTCAGTCGAGAAGACGGAGGAGCTGAGGGAGGAGTACCCCCCTAGATTCGGGAAGAGGGCAGCCATGTTGGCCTTATTTCGCTTTCGCACCATTGCAAGGCGCTCACGAAAACTCTGACTGTGAGACATGTTGAAGGACAAGGAAATGAAGGAAGATAAAAAGGGACCCTAATGAAAGCTGGGATCTCATATTTATAGTCCCCATGGGGGGGGGGCACCGAAGATTCTCATAAGTGAATCCCAGCGTCGCGATCCTCGGTTGGACTTATCTTTTCGAGGTTAGGGCAACCTCGAAAAGAGCAGGGATTGTGTTCAACATTGGGCTCGCGAGAGGTGGTCCAACGAGCGAGAAGGGGAGGCTGGCGAGATGATAGGAGAGTAAGACCAGGGGGACCCACCTGTAGGAAGCGGGATGGGAGATTCTTTAAGGTAGGCGAGACGCCCAGGTAGGGAGAGATGGTTCTAAGAGGCGAGATGGCCTATAAGGCGAGAGGTCGGCGAGACGGACAGGGGGGTCGTCTCGCCCGTCAGTCATTTTCCCTACTCGCCACAGGGGAGAAGAGATGTTTTTACCTTTTTACCCCCAAGGGAGATTTTACCTTTTTGCCCCAGGTAATTTTACATTTTTACCCCTTGAGGTCTGCATATAGTCCTCCAAAACAGCGGAGTTTGGTTGTTGGCAGACCCAGCACGGGGTATTTTGGTCATTTCAGGATTAGTTCAGAAGGGATATTTGCAGATCAGATTCAGAGGCCTATAAATAGACCGATAAGGTGCCTGAGAAGGTTGTTGAACCTTTCCACTGTCTTCCTCACAGGCACCTAGCTCAGCATTGGCTAGGGAGGGGAAGATATTTAGTTCTTCCGGAAAAGAGGTGGGACCTCCGAGCTGAGACCCCTCGGTCTGTTTTCAGGTCTCCAACTCATGCCAGGAGGATAGCTCAGGGAGAGTACGTGTGGGATGCATCCTCAGTTTCGAACTTTAGGAGGGACCAAAAAGCTGGTTCCAACACCCAGGAAAGATCCGCAAATGTTGTGATATGAATGGGTGTAAGAGAAATACCCAGGCTTGAATGCCAGAACAAGATTGGTGAGACCGACCCGCACCTTTTGTAGACGCGAGTACGCCGTACTCGGTGTTGGCAAGGCGATTTGAGAAATGGGGGGTGGAGGATCAGATCTGCGTTATGTCCATCCGACGTGAGACCAAAAGGCGCGGTCTGTTGTAGCGCATAGAGAGAGTCGTAGGCCTGTGTGCTAAGACACAATGGGGGGCTACGGGGCAATCCCGGTGCATTACGACTAGAACTCCGACTGCATGTCATGGAGTGAAATGCTCAATGTTTGATTGTTGGGTGGTGACCCTGATACGGTGGTGGGCGACTAGTTCGCCAGTACACCAAGAATGTGCCCTGAGTGCATGGATCATCGGGCCGAGTGGCTGACGGTTGTGATGGAATGTGTACGTAAAAGCACCTTTTTGATATATATATATGCTTGTGATATGCTATGCCTACAAGAAAGAATATTTCTGCCCCGAGAAAGGGGTAGGGTAGTTATAATTTGGTCAGCTGAATGCTGACCGTTGCCTCTATTTGCCACCCATGGGTGGATTGTCCCTGTGCAGGTGCTGGAGAGCTGAGCCGGACGCATAAGGGCTGAAGTCCCTGTTGCATTTGCTGTCGTTGCTAGCCCTCGAAGGATAAAAGAAATGGAAATGTTATGTTTTCTGTTTATGTGGCCGGCCTGCGTGCCAATGTTTGAGGCCACTATTTTGAAAGCCCTATAAGGCCATAAGGCCAACTACTTGTATGTGTAAGACATTCCTATAATGTATAAAATGTGTAGTTTTTTTATATGTTGGACATTAAGGTGTGGAGTTCAAGTGTAGTGTTATAGGCTTCCGCTATAATGCAATGTGGTAGGGTGCGCTGCGCTACTATGGTATCACTACGTAGCTTCACCGTCTGTTTTGTATTATATGCTGTGGGGCCCCGACAGGACCTTCTAGTATATATGATCTAAGCGGATGGGGTTGTTACATTTTTGGTATCAGTTGTCTCGGTCTTTCCCTTTCGATGTCGTGGTCGACTTCTTTTATGGGGTGGCGAGCACGTGTCTGTGCAAACCAAGTGGAAACGGTTGAACTCCTGAATGTCCATGGTAGGAATGCAAATACATGTGTTTGAGGGACCTGCGTGCTCCTAACTTGTTGATATTGTTTGTGTACGGTCGCTAATGTGTGTGTCCTGTCCACCTTTAGGTGAAGCGGAGTGGTGCGGGGCAATCGGAGCCCCAACGGTCTGATGAAAGTACGACACCAGCTGAGGTGCCTACACCTCCGCCTTATGCGGAAACTGTGCGACAAATTGATGAGGCTTTGTTTGCTATGGTTCAAGGGCAGCCGGTTGGGCAGGCGCAAGGGCAGGCGCAGCCGGCCGTGAGGCCAAAACAGGTCGCGGCAAGGCTAGAAACTGTACCGAATGTGAATCCGCGAGCAGCTGAGAAACAATTAAAGCAGTTCATGAGTTTTCACCTTCCTACGTTCTCGGGAGTGGGATCTCCTGCGCCGGCTGAAGAGTGGTTGTCGCGTGTCAAGAGGATCATGACAGCGATTGGAATGGAGGAGCATCAGAAAGTCACCTTAGCCACCTTCTTGCTGGAAGGCGAGGCGCGGTTGTGGTGGGACGAGACGGAGCTGCATCATGTAGCGGGAAGACCATTAACCCAAGTGTTGATGGAGGAATTCTCTCGACTCTTCCTGGAGAAGCACCTCCCAGCGGCACAGCGTATAGCCATGGAGAATGAATTTCAAAGGCTGACGCAAGGAGATGATAGTGTGGAAGCTTACCTATATAAGTTTACATGCTTGTGGCGGTATGCGGGTTCGATTTTTGTTGATGAGCAAAGGAAGACGAATAGGTTCTACGAAGGTCTGCGGGACGAGTTGAGATTCCTGCTTTCTAGTTCTGTGAACCAAGGCTTCCAGGCATTGGTTGATATTGCATGCGCGCTGGAAAAAGACTTGAAAAGGGTGCAGGGGAAGAGGGCATTGGATGTGACACATCCGGAGTTTAAAGTGCCCCGACCGACGAAGTCATTTTATAAGAAGAAATGGGGAATGAGGCCCAAGACGGCAGGACAAGCTCGTTCTTCAGTTGCCTCGGGAGCAATGTCGGGGGCCACCTCAAGGCCGGATACTCGTACGTGCTTCAATTGTGGATGGGTGGGGAATATAGCCCGTGAGTGTCGGGCACCGCCCAAGATTGAAAAGAAGGCGGGAGCATCATATTCGGAAAAAGGCAAGGTAGTGGTGGAATCCTCTGCATCACAGGCGCAGCCCCGGGTCTACAATCTTGGCATGCAGGAGGCCATTAAGTAGAGTGACGTCGTCACAGGTACGAGTTAAGTTTTTGAGTATGGTATTGATTGTATGCTTTGTTTATTACATAGTTGTATGCGGTTTGTGTGTGTGACATGATGGTCATAGAATTTGTGATGATTTGGAACACGCTGGCCCGAGCCCTATTCGATACAGGTGCTTCTCATTCTTTTCTGTCTAAAGAGTTTATCGCATGGCTTGGCATACCTAGTCATGCAAAGATAGATAGCGTCAGAGTGATGTTGTTGAATGGTTGTATGATGCTTGCAGATCAAGCTTGCGATGTGGCGGTGCAAATAGGAAGTCGAGATTTCTGCTTGACAGCATCTGTATTGCCTATACCAGAATTCGACGTGATATTTGGTATGGATTGGCTCGCGGAGCAGCATGCCTTGATCGATTGCCAGTCCAAAGAGATCACATTGGGCCAGAATACCGAGCAGGAGACAAGGTTCGCGGGTATGCGAGGAGTTGGCGGGACGTTGATGTCTGCACTTAAAGTTGTCAAAGCTGTTCGGAATGGCGCGGAGTGCTACTTTGGGCTGATTCAGGCTGTGGAGCCTAAGGCCAGTGTGTGCGATGTTCCGATCGTGTCGGAGTTTACAGATGTGTTTCTAACGATCTCCCTGGGCTACCACCCCAGCGAGAGATTGACTTCACGATTGAGTTGGTGCCAGGTGCGAAACCTGTGGCCCGCTCGCCATATTGCATTGCGCTTAAGGAAATGGCAGAGTTGAAAGTCCAACTGCAAGAATTGCTGGAGCAGGGTTATATGCGCCCAAGCATGTCTCCTTAGAGCGCCCCTGTGCTTTTTGTGAAAAAGAAAGACAGTGGCTTGCGGTTATGTATTGATTACCGCGAACTGAATAAACTGACCGAGAAAAATAAATATCCAATTCCGCGGATTGATGAGTTATTTGATCAGCTAGTGGGATCGTCCGTCTACTCGAAGTTGGACTTGAAGTCTGGGTATTATCGGTTGGAACACGGTACGGGAATTATGAGTTCACGGTAATGCCATTTGGGTTGTGCAATGCACCCTTGGTATTTATGGACTTGATGCACCGAATATTCCGAGAATACCTGGATCTGTTCGTGATAGTGTTCATTGATGATATCCTGGTGTACTCGAGATCGAAAGCCGATCATGAGAAGCACTTGCGGTTGGTGTTGAACACGTTGAGGCACAATCAGCTCTACACCAAGTTCTCAAAGTGCGAGTTTTGGCTATCATTGGTGGATTTTTTGGGCCATGTGGTAAGTGGAGCGGGCATAGCAGTGGATCCAGCGAAGATAATGGCCATACAGGAGTGGCCGGTGTTGTCTTCAGTGGCCGAGGTCAGGAGTTTCCTTATACTAGAGGGCTACTATCGAAGATTTGTTGCAGATTTCTCGCGGATCGCTTTGCCGCTAACCACACTAACGAGAAAAGATCAGAAGTTCGTTTGGACGCCAGAGTGCCCGCGAGCTTTTGAAGAGCTGAAGGTTCAGTTGACCACGACGCCTGTGTTGTCAGCGCCATGTAGCACCGATTGATTTATAATATATAGTGATGCCTCAGGGAGTGGCTTAGGCTGCATTCTTCTGCAAAGCTGGAAGGTGATTGATTATGGCTGACGCCAGCTGAAGGTGCACGAGCAAAACTATCTCGTCCACGACTTAGAGTTGTTGGCGGTGATCTTTGCACTAAAGCTGTGGCGACACTATCTTTATGGAGTGAAGGTGGTGATCTATACAGACCACAAGAGCCTAATGTACCTGTTGGAGCAGAAGGAATTGAATATGTGACAACGAAGGTGGTTGGAGTTCCTCGGGGACTACACCTCTGAGATTCACTATACTCCCGGGAAGGGAAACGTAGTCGCGGATGCCTTGAGTCGGAGAGCTTCGGCATGGGCAAGTTGGTTGCAGAGGCATGATGAACGTCTCATCCAGGAGTTAGAAGCGTTAGAGATTTCTTGTGTTGACAATAATTCCACCGCTGATGCATGTTTGAACTGGATGGAAGTGCAATGTGACCTTGCAGACCGGATTCGACGAGCAATGGGGCTGGATGAAGATCTCATCCTCTATGTTAAAGATGGGCTAGAGGGCAAGTTCTCCTGGGATGACGGTATTTTGCGGAAAGAGGGCTGTTTGTGCGTCCCGAATTTCGGTAAATTGAGCGAAAAACTGATGTATGAAGCGCATTATACGAAGTACTCAATCCACCCAGGGAGCACAAAGATGTTCAGGGATATGAAAAAGTTGTTTTGGTAGCCAAGTCTGAAGAAAGATGTTGCTCATTATGTGGCCAAATGCCAAACATGTGCTATGGTAAAAGCGGAATGCCAAAAGCCGGGCGGTTATTTGAAGTCGTTGCCAATTCCATAATGGAAGTTTGACGATATTTCCATGGATTTCATACACGGGTTGCCGAGATCTCAGTGCGGTAATGACTCCATTTGGGTGATTGTCGATCGGCTAACAAAAGTGGCACACTTTCTGCTGAACAGACGGGATGATTCAGTGGAAACTTTGGCAAAGTTGTACGTTGACCAGATTGTGCGGCTACACGGTGTTCCTCGGAGCATCGTAAGTGATAGAGATGGGCGGTTCATATCAAATAACTGGAGGCTAGTTCATCAACTGTTGGGCACGAAATTACAATTCAGTACGGCTTTTCATCCCCAAACAGATGGCCAAACTGAAAGGACCAACAGAACGATGGAAGACATGCTCCAGATGTGTGCCCTCGACTTCGGAAAGAGATGGGAAGATCATCTCTATATGGTGGAGTTCACTTACAATAACAGCTACCAAGCGAGCATCGGAATGGGGCCGTATGAAGCTCTGTATGGTCGAAAGTGATGTACTCCTATAGCTTGGGTAGAAGCGGGCAAAGCTAGAGTTTTTAATCGTAATGAAGTCGATGAAGCAAACTATACTATACGTACTATTCGGGAACAAATTTTTATCGCTCAAGATCGACAAGCGAAGTACTACAATGCCAAGCACCAGAACGTGGAGTTTATGGTAGGCGATTTGGTATACTTGAAAATCAAACCCTTCAAAGGCGTATCCAGGATTCGATGCTTGAAATAGTTGAGTCCAAGATACCTTGGTCCGTTTGAAGTAATCGAGCGAGTTGGAGAAGCTGCATATCAGCTAGCTCTGTCGGTAGACTTAGGTGGATTACATGATGTGTTTCACATCTCGGTGCTGCAGAAGGCCGTAAAAGATCCAGCTCAAGAGATCGAGATGGATCAAGTTCCGGTGGATTATGGGCTAACGACAAAGGTTAGGCCCATTCAGATCGAAGATTGAGCCGAGAAATAATTGCGGAACAAGACGGTCGGGATGGTCAAAGTCCGATGGGACAATTGCGGCCGTGAGGAAGTTACATGGGAGCGAGAGCAGACCATGCAAGCGGAGTTCACTGAGCTATTTTGTAAAATGGTTGTCTAGTGAACATTTGGATGTTATAACATTTTACTTGTTGGTTTCCTTCCTGTGTACAAATTTCGAGGATGAAATTTCTTGTAGGAGGGGAGGTTTGTGACAGCCCAAATTTCAAACTGGGAAAATTTTGGGTGACACGGCCTGAGACACGGACGTGTCCTGCTCGGGTGCGGAGACGTCGAGAGTTCGACGAAAATGCTTTCGATGAAGTGTTCGGGAGGAACATGCCCCATGTCACGGGCGTGTCATGGGGCCTATCAAGGGCATGTCCAACCCAAACGACTACTCGAGTGATTGTCTTGAGTGGGTCTCGAGTAGTGGTGACACGGGCGTGTCATCCTTCGGACACGGGCGTGTCCGGTTCTATGTTGATGACTCGAGTAGATCTCGAGGAAATGTCTCGAGTGGGTAGAAATGTCTCGAGTACCTAAGGAACACGGGCGTGTCGGTCAAGTGATACGGGTGTGTCATGACTAACTACTCGAGTAGTCCTCTCGAGTAGGTCGCGAGTATGACTCGAGTGAGGGACACGCCCTATGTCACGGGCGTGTATGGGCTGACACGGTCGTGTACCCTAGGCATGACTTGTTTCAGGATAAGGCGGTTTGTGCACCGCTTAGAGAACACAGCCTGTGACACGGGCATGTCACAGGGCGTGTTGGACCCGAAAAGTGATTTTAGAACTTTTTCGTGGCCGTTCATTTTCTTCAGCTGGGATCTAAGGGCTGAGAGACCTTCCTGCTTCCTTAAGGCCAAAAACTGAGAAGGAAAGTTTCATTTTATGTTGGCCTTCATCTTTCTACAATTCTAGAGAGAGAATCAGAAAGGAAGAAGGAGCAAGAGGAAGAGGGACTGATCTCTGGTGGAGCTTGAGAGTGTCAAGCTGAGATCCGAGGCCATCTTTGCGGAGGAAAAGTTATTGTGGTTCTTTCTAGCCAGCTAGGAGTTCATGGCACCGAAGCGATCCTCAAGGGTAACGACCTTTCTTCCTAGCCATGTGACGGCTTCCTTTATGGCATACGCATATGATTCCCCCACCAAAAGGTGGCTGCTTTTGGGAGTCTTTTGGGCTGCTTTTGGTTGTGTTATAGGATTTCCCATTGTTGAGTCAAATCACTTGCTCCCAAAAATTCTGAGTTATGCAAGGTTTGGTTTCCTAACCTTCATAATCTCATAGGGAGTTTTATTGTAGCTCTTGGTGATAGAAGCTCTATTAAGGACATGACAAGTTGTATTTACAGTCTAGGCCCAGAAATATTCTGGGAGAGAAGTTTCATTTAGTAGTGTTCTACCAAACTCTATGAGACTTCTATTCTTCCTCTCAACTATCCCATTTTGCTGGGGTGTTATTGGAGAGTAAAACTCTTGTTGAATCCCATGATGCTCACAGATTGTTGTCATGCATTCAGACTAAAGCTAAGTCCCATGGTCACTTATGATTTTGACCACAATACTGTTCAGCTCATTTTATCTTTGCATGACAAATATCTTGAAGACATTTGGATTTCACACTTTTTCTTCTAAAAGAATACCCAAATAAATCTGGAAAAAGTCATCAACCACCACCAATGTATAAACCTCCCTACCTAGACTATGAACTTGCATTGTACCAAACAAGTCCATATTCAAGAGGTATGAACACCTCACAGAATCTTTAATCTAAATAATTTTGAAGGAAGCTTTTGTTTGCTTACTCTTTTGGCATGCAGAGCAAATACCTCCCTTAGAGCATTTCATGTTAGGACCATTCCTCACTAACTTTTGACTATAGAGCTTTCCTATAGTCTTATAATTTAAATGAGCTAGCCTCTTATGGCATTTGACACAATATGAGGCTTTCTCATTTGCAACTAGACAAATGGGAGAGTATGATGATAAATAAAGAAAATTAAGACAATAAACATCCTCACTCCTAGTGCCAGTCAAAGTGACATCTTGGTCACTTGATCTTCTTATATGACACTTATCCTTTTGGAAAGAAATGACATAACCAAGATCACATAGTTGCCTTATGCTTATAAGGTTTTGTTGCAACCCTTCCACATAAGCAACTTTTGTGAAAGTGATTAAGCCATTAGTGATATTACCATAACCTTTGGTGATCCCTTTATCTGATCCATCAAATATCACCTTAGGTCCATCCTTTAATAGAATGAAATCCTTCTGGAACACTTTATTCCAGTCATGTGACTGGAACAACCACTGTCCAAGTACCATATAGGGGTATGACAACTTGGACTCACCTGCAAGAAATAAATCACTTATCCTTAGGACCCCAATTCTCATTGGTTCCTAGGTGCATGTTAGGCTGAAAATGAACATGCATGCCTGCTGCTCTTCTTATAGGTAAGCATGCATTAGCTTTCTATATACTATTATTGTGCCAGCAATCAATGGCATAGTGGCTCATTTTGCCATAACACCAACACTCATAAGTATTGTACCTCCTTTTAAGGGCTGGTTTAACAGCATTGTTGTTAGTAGCTCTCAATCCAGCAGGTACATCAACAGACTTTTTTTGAGTGATGTGGCTGGTAGTCCAAACCTAAATGGTCCAGGATGGACCATTTGAACCTCCTCATTGGCTGCCTTGTGGTCACTATCACCCATTCCATTCCTACCAGCATAGTGGTGAACAACTTTGTTCTTCCTTTTAGAATTACCCGCTCTAGTGTTCCATTTGAAAACTATCCCTTTCTTATCCTTTTGGGAGGAGAAGGAATCTATCAAAGGCAACACAGTACATGGCTTTGAAAACTTAGCCACAAGCTCCTTATCCTTTTGGAGTTTACCTTCTAGATTCCTGAAAAGATCATTCTTAAAAGTTATGGCGCCCATCTGAATAACAGTAATGTTCTTTTGCTGGCTAAATTCTCTAATGTTCTACTCTAGCAAAGTTGCTGTTTCATAATGTTGGGAAGCAGCAAGCTTCAGAGATGCAATCTCCTAAGCCTATTGTTTGAACAGCAGCTTACTTCTTCTGAATGCTTCCAGAAGTTCACCATATCTTTCAATGATTTGATTTCTGTCTTCCTCAGATTCAGAGCCATCTTCATCTCTTGATGAAGTTGCACTTGAATATGGACCAGTCACAAACTTGGACTTGGATAAAGAGTTGGATGAAGAGTGTACCTTAGATGGTCCAGGCTGATCCTGGCAGGATTCCTCATGTGATCTTGCCATCAGCCCAATGTAGGCTTCATCATCCTCCGCAGATTCTGATGAGGAAGACTCAGTCCAGCTTTTCTCCCTCTTAGCAATGAAGGTTTTCTCCTTCTTGCTTCTCTTACGGTGACGATTCTTTTCACCAGCTTCTTTCTTCTCAGGACAATCATCCACCACCCGACCTGGCTTGCTGTAACAGAAACAAACAACCTTTTTAGAAAAATGTTTACCAGGTTTTGGATCATACCTGCCCTCTTTGGAGGGTTTCTTCTTATTTCTCTAGTACTCCTCTTTGTGCTGGAAGGAAGAGGTAGGTTTGCACCTCCACCTTTTTTTTCATCAGCCTCATAAACTGCTTTGAGAAAGCAGCAAACTCCTCATCAGACATATTACAGCCTGATTCCTCTTGATCTGAATCTTTTGACTCAGCTAGCCTTCTTAGGTGAGAAGTATTCTTCTCATTGCTCCTCTTGGAGCTATCTGGCATGAAGGCCACAGTAATTTCTTTGGCCTGACATCTGCTAGTCTGTAAGACCCCATTTTTTCCCTTTTAAACCACCAGGGTTTTATACCCAGAACTGCAGCTTTGTAGTGACACCAACAAGCCCGGGAAGGTCGTCACTATAAAAAGCCGATCCTGCCAGCCATACTGATCGCAGAAGAGAAAAGTAAGTACAAGAGTAAAAGAAACTCAAATACTGGTCCACAGAAATCACATGAATATAAATAAATCTCCACGAAGGGAGAGTCCACGGTAATAATAAATCAAGTAATAATAAAAAGGGCTCCTGCTTGATACATCATGATCCTCATTACAAGTCACTCAACGTGGAAGCAAATCAATAATAAGTACTAATGATCGGGACTCACTGTCCCTGTAGCTTGAACTCCTGTTCTAGACTGTCACGTCTCCAAGCGTACCTACCTATGGGGCTATATCTCCTGGTTCGGCTCCATGATCCCCTAAAATGATTTGGTCAATGATCGTTATTCTAAAAGACTAAGTCCTATCATCCCCCACCCCTCCCCCATGGCTCCTAGGCACCTAGCGGGGAGAAGGAAAGGGAAGGTATTTAAGGTGGAGAGTAACAAAAGTAAGTCGGTGACGGCGAAACTAGTCTATCATGAGTATATAATGACACCAAGTATAAGTAAGCAAATAGTAGGTAAGCAATATAAGAATCAACATGAAAAAGGTGAGCAAGTAATATATGAGAAGGTAACTAAGTAAGTAACCATGACATATAAGAATGCTCATACAAACCTAAAGACCAAGGGGTCATTTTGCAAGGCCTATTGTATAAAGAGTCCCATAAAATATGTGTCAAGGGTTATATGCAATAAATATGCATATGACATGCAAGTATGCTATAAAAAGTCCCATACAATAGGTGTTAAGGGTTATATGCATACCAATTTATACAATAGGTGTCAAGGGTTATATGCAATAAATATGCTATCACATGCAAGTATGCTATGACAAGAGCATGCAAGTGCAACACACACACCCGACTCTATGCACACAGACCTTTAGTTTCCCCTTTCTGGAGCCTAACCTCCCAGGATACCTCTATAGTGGTAAACGAAAATGGTGGGTTGGGCCTCGCCCACCTCTAATGGTGTAGCGTATGTCGCTAACCGAAAAATACATGAGCGAAGGCTCTAGTTCGCCAACAACGCACTCTAGATCCGTCGTACCTACACAAGCATCTACCGCTCTTAATACATGATCGTTTCGCGCACAAAACATAAACACATTCGGAGAATTATCGACTATAAAACAACGATGAAAAATGAGTCGGATCGTTCCCCAAAGTTAACACAAAGGTTGCCAATCCTTTTGAGAGAAAGATCAAGTCTATAGGCCAAGATCCGCTCAAGCAAAATGGACCTACCCGGTCCGAAAAATAGAAACAAGAACAATAACGTTTTCTATTCAAAGATTTGAAAGCCATTAAAGCTTAAAGCTGCGGAGAACACGATGGCTCACCTTCCATAAATCTAAGAGAGGAAGCACAAAGAGAGGGTAAGAGTTTACCCAACCCGAATTCACCGTGCACACAAGATATGGTGGGAGAATCACTCTCACCACGGATCCACCGGCATCACACCAAATGGGGCTGCAACCTTATTCCTTGGAGTCGCACCAAAGGAATCCATGCCAGAGTCGCACCGAAGAAGGGTGGAGGAAGCAAGGGATGGTTTCACACCACAAGGGGGGAAGCGGCTAGGAGGAATGCCTTGGTCGAATTCTCCTTTGGTAGTTTTTTTAGGGTTCTATTCTTCTACTTTTCAATCACCAAATAAGCCCTTATATATAGGAGTTACAAAATAGATACAACCATCAAAGATTGAGATGAAATCTCATCAATCTGGATGGTTAATAGCACACCCAAATGTTTAAACGCACACCATAGTAAAAATGCAGGAAATTAAAATATTACAAGCTCCAAATAAAATAAAGCATCTAAAATAATATAAATGGCCTTCATTTTGATCTTTAATTAGGCTTCATGCGCCGTAGATGGAGGTTGTAACATTGTCTTCCGTAAGGATCATCATGGCTTCTACAGTCTTTATGTTGTAACGCCTCGGCAACCGGATCATCATCAAGTAATGGTGGCGAGGCCGCGACATCAATCCTCCCCCGCTCAAAGTCACACATCTCCGATGTGTGGTCCAAGAGATAGCGGTGGAGAAGAACGACATCCAATTGTTGAAGCTCTGGCTCGAGTACCCAAGAGTCATCGGAAGGAGGGCGGTCACGCCAATGGATGAGAAATCGGCGGGTAGCACCATCGGTGGTTGTAAGCAGCTCAGCATCAAGTATCCTGTCTAGTATAAGAAAGGTTTTGGGAAACCTTGGAAACATGTTAGTAGTAGGAATAAAAGAAGTCAACTTACCATCTGATGCTGAACCTGTGGAGACTAGGGGAGAGACATCATCCGTACTACCACTCCCCAAACTAAAAGAATTTTGAGTGGAAGGAGAAGATGATAAAGAAGTCAACTCTTGTGGAGGCGAAACAAACATCGTCAAATCCGAGACATTAAAATGGGTGAAACACCCCAATCAACAGGCAAATCTAAGACAAAAGCATTATCACCGAGTTTCTTTATAATCCGGAAGGGGCCGACGCGCTTTGGAGCTAACTTTCTAATGGTGTCAGTTGGCAGTCGCTCGGGAACTAAGCAGACTAAAACTTGATTGCCGACTTTAAAGTGTGACACTCTCTTATGTTGATTAGCTTGTGTTTGATAGGATTCATATTGGTAGGCTATGGTTTCCCGGATATGTGCGTGCAAGTCATGAATGTGTTGGGCGAAGGATTGTGCGAATTGACTTGCTTTATATGTAGGTGGTAACGGAACCAAGTCAAGTTGCATAGGAGCCTTATACGCGTGAACAATCTCATTAGGGGACATACCCGTGGACCGATTTTTAGAGTTATTGTAAGCCAATTGTGCATGGGGAAGAAGTAGATCCCAAGTGCCCTTGTGATCACTCACAAGGCACCTTAGAAGATTCCCCAAACTCCGATTGACTACTTCCGTCTGACCATCGGTTTGCGGATGATAGGCAGTGAAAAATAATAATTTGGTCCCCATTAAAATCCATAAAGTTTTCCAAAATAGCTAGTGAATTTCACGTCCCTATCTGACACAATTGTCTTCAGTACTCCGCGGTGACTAACGACCTCCAGAAAATACAACTTAGCTACGTGAGATGCGTCGTTGGTCCTACTACATGGGATAAAGTATGCCATTTTTGAAAACCTGTCCACAACTACAAAAAGGGAGTCATGTCGACGAAGAGTGGTGGGGAGTCCTAATATGAAATCCATGCTCACATGTTCCCACGGTATGGAAGGAATTGGTAAAGGGGTGTATAACCCAACATTTGTTTTAGCGCCCATAGATACTTGACATGTTCGGCAACTACTCACTATTCCCCCAACCATCGCCTTAAGCTTAGGCCAGTAAACTTTCTCCTCAATAAGTTCAATGGTCTTATCCGTTCCAAAGTGTACACTCAGACCTCCGTTATGTAATTCCCAAATAATGTGGTGTCATAAGGAGGATCGAGGAATACACAACTTCTCGTTCCTAAAAAGATAACCTTCCTTAAGAACAAATGCAGATATGGTCGTTAGAGAGCTATCCTGGGCAGAGAAATACATCTCGTGGAAATCAGGGCAAGTGGCGTATTCGTCCTTAACTCGTTGGAATCCGACGAAATTGACGTGCATGGTAGACAGTAGAAGGGTAAGGCGGCTAAGTGCATCGGCAACTCGATTGTCAGATCCCTTAAGGTGCTTAAGGCTAAAAGTGTACCCTATAAGAAAGCTACCAATTTTGCATGGCGCGGGCTGATTTTGTGCTGACCATTTATGAAACGTAAAGCATCATGTTCAGAGAGGATCACAAACTGCTTGCGGCAATGATGTAAACACCTAACAACAGCATAAAACTCCCTTTCGTAGTTCGAATAATTCAACTTAGCGACCGCTAGCTTCTCACTGAAATAACTGACCGGGTGACCTTCTTGACACAAAACACCTCCTATTCCTACCCCTGACACATCACAGGTAAACTCAAAGACCTTGGTGAAGTCAGGAAGACGTAACACCGGTGCCTCGGTCATGAGCTTCTTAATACGTTGGAAGGCAAAGGTGGAGGACTTCGTCTAAGTGAACTCACCCATCTTCATGCAGTAAATAATAGGTGCCATAATGCTACTAAAATTGTAACACCCCCATCTGTCGCATGGCATATAACAGAAGTTCCAGCTGGAACCCGATGTCATATACCATAGACAGTCGGAAGTGTTACCAAATGCATAAGCAAACCGTCCAATTAAGACTACTCATCCTACACAGAGCATTCTAGCGGAAGGATTTAAAATTGAAAGAACCCAAACTTAAATCCATCAAATATGAATGTCCACAGCAACAACTACAGGAAACATGGCCTTGTGGCGGTCCTTGGGGTTGATGTGAATAGTCCCCCTTGTGTTGCATATAGAGCCCGGAATCGTAAGTACGGGCATAAGCATTGTGTGTGAAGCCTACCCGGACGTGTTTTGTCTGGATCGGTGATGTTGCATTTGTTATGTTTTGCCGGAGAAGACTCCGTGCTTTGGGTTTTTTGGGTTTCTACGCGGTAGATTGCAGCAGGGATCCTTGGAGGTTAGCTTCAAGGCGCACCTGGAAAACTGAGCGGAAATGTGTTCTACTAACTTGGCGGTCTGGGAAGGTGCCTTGATCATAACTGGGTTATGAGATTGTTTTGGAAAATTTGGGATCCGAGAGAAGCTTGGCCCGCGCATAGGACTTAAATTCTATATGCGGCGTGAGCAACGGGCAAGTGGAATTGGACCTAGGCTATGTGGTACGGTGCGAGAAATCTGAAGACGGGCACTGGCCGTAGGCATAGTCGGAGCCTTAGACGGTGGTCAGATAGGCTAAATGCTCACATGTTATTGCCATCCTGGGGGTGGTGGTGAATGCACAGATTGGTCAGGGTTCACGATGAATGTGCCCTGAGTGCACGGGGTGTTTGGTCGTGCGAGCCTACACCTGTGTCGAATTTTGACTGCGCTATATTATTTTATTGGACTAATGCTATGCAGGGAAAGAGCACCACCATCCCGAGTAAGGGACGGGGTTGTTATAATTTGGTCGGCTTTTAGCTGACCGTTGCCTTGTTTGCCACTGTGTGGTGGTATGTGCTTGCAGGTGCTGCGGAGCCGAGCGCCAAATAGCATGCTGGAGCCCATGTTGCTATGCTGTCCCTAGAAGGCCGTGAAATAGTTGTTTTTACATTTATCATGTGTGGTCGGCCTGCGAGCCGATGTATGTAAGACATGTCATATTAAGTGAACATTTGTAAGGCCACAAGGCCATGTACCCGTTTCAGAAGTTCTCTAATTCCAGAATGATCCAAAAGTTCTTCTCTAATTTTTCTATAGGAAATATATAGTCCCTTTGCAAACAGGTCGGACACGGGTTCCAACACGACCATGTGTCAGGCCGTGTGGACGGTTCCTAGGCGGTTTCCCCACAAGCAGGCGTGTCTGGTAGTGGGCTATGTCAGATGACACGGGTACAGACAAGGCCATATTGTTCTTCACATTCTTCAGACACGGGTTGGTCAGCAGTCGTGTTCAAATATGACACGGGTAGGCACACGGGCGTGTTCCTACCCGTGTGAGTCTCTGTCTCCTGTGTCCAATTTCTTCAGCTCCAGGGTACATAGGACACGGGTGGGCACACGGCCGTGTATCCATCCGTGTGCGCCAAAATTTTGTCTTGTCATCAGCCATGTTGACTCCATGAACTCCTCTGTTTGCTCCAAGACCCCTAGTTCCACTAGTTAGCGCTACCTGTATATAAAAGTGAAGGAATAAATTAGATAGCTCAATATAAGGAATAACAAAAATCCTAACTGTGCTCTCCTAATCATGATAACACAATTCTTTGACTTTTCTCGCGAAATTACTACAAAAGGAGGTAGAAATAGTAGACATGATTACAATTATGAGAGTAAAAAGCCTATCATAATCGCACTCATCACTCATCCCAAGATATATGGGGCCTTATAGGATCTGGGAGTGGATCGGTCCCTTGGCTTATAGGCTAGAGCTGCCATCGGAGCTGGCGAACCTGCATGACGTGTTCCATGTATCCTCTCTTAGGAGGGCTCTACTACTCCCAGAGCAGCAGATTACGGCCACGGATGGGCCGGTAGCATCTGATCGGTCAGTTCACCTGGAACCGGTCCGGATCGACGAAAAGGGAATACGAGTCTTGTGCCGTAAGAAGGTTCCATTGGTCATGGTCCTGTGGAGGGATCACGGGCGAGAGGAGCACACATGGGAGCCTTAGGAGTTGATTTAACAGTGGTACCCAGTGCTTTTCAGTCAGGTATTACTCACAACCTCTCAGGATGTTACAATTTTCCTTTCATATTTGAAACACCGTAGGCCTAACTAGAATTTCGAGGACGAAATTTTTGTTTATATATTGGGATTTGTAACATCCCTCAAATAACTAGACCCCTAAGAGTGGTTTTGTCATGACTAGATCATGACAAAATCCTAGGAAGCCCAGGAAGGCCAATTTAACTTAAGAATGCAGTTGAGACCACTATGGTCTGCAAATAGTAGATTTCTGAACCCTAGTTTAAGATGATCATGGGGCTTCACCAAGACTTAAAGACCCCATCATGGTCTCACTAACCCATTGTAAGGTCCATTAGAGCCCTAAGGGTCAATTGGAATCGACCTAGGGTGGCCAAGTTGACCTAGAACCACTCTAGGCCTAAATTGGGCAAAGTGCCCTAACCAAGGGCAGTGTGCCCTGGTAAAGCCCAACTAACCCTACCAGGGTCTTCCTAGACCTAACGTGTGTAAATGGGTCACTAAGGACCCATGGAGGGCAGTCAAAGTGGTTAAGTTGGCCAAAGTCAACTATAACCCTAAATGGGTCAAACTAGCCTACTTAGGATCAATTGACCATCCCCTAGCAAAGTGGAACCCACCCAAGCCCTATTAACCCTAAAGTGAGGTCAATGGGCCACCAAAGACCCATTGGGGTCAACCAAAGAGTTTAGGTTGACCAAAGTCAACCCTAACCTTAATTTGGGCAAAGTACCCTTCCTAAGGGCTGGTGACCTCCAAAGTGCCAAGTCAACCCTACCCATCCCTACCTAGACACTAGGGTAGCCCAATAGGTCACCAAGGATCCAATGATGGTAACAGAAAAGGTCAATTTTACCTAGGTCCACCCTAGTCAAGGTTAGGTCAAACCTACCTCAAATGGGCTAACCCAAGCTCAAGCTCTCTTTCCTTTTGGGCTAGCCTTATTACCATGAAAATTATGAGTTATTGGGCTGCCTATAGGCTGGAGTGGTTAGTATGGTCAACCTAGATGACTCGGAGAGGGAAAACCTCAACCTCACTTTAATGGAGGAGAGAAAGAAAGGTGAAAGGGTGCCATTGATGGCCAAGGAGGCCAAAGGCCATTCCTCATTGGCTAATACAGCTCCACACTCACTTCAGGAACACCAGGGGCCAGTTTGGAGGCTGTTCATGGACAAAACAGTTCCACCATTCCATGGCCAAAAATATGCCTTCAATGGCCATTAATGGTCATTGAAGCATTGGCCCTTCCCCTCCACCTCTAAATGGCTGGATTCAACTCCTCTCGGGAAGAGGAGTAATTTCCAGCCTGTTTCATCATCTCAATAGACAGAAGCCTAGAAAAGGCTAATGATTGCTGATGCATAAGCAATGAACATTCTTGCACAATCAATGTCTGATGACATTTTTCAGGAAGTTGCTGAATTCTCTTCAGCAAAGGATATTTGGGACTCCCTCAGAGAAATGGTTGTTGGATTAGCTAAAAAGAGAAGATTTGATGCTTAAACTTGGAGTGACTCTGAAGCTTCATTCTGTTCAACTGAAGATGAAGAAGAGTCTAGAGCAAGTGAATTTTGCCTGATGGTAATAAATTCCTCTTGTAGCAACCTAGATGAAGAATCAAACTCTGATGAATAATCAGAATGTGAATCCGAAGAGGATCAGATAATCTCTTCCTTTGATTTATCTTCATAACATTTTAAAGAAGATTTAAAAATACTATGTAAAGATTTAATTCAATCTGAGAAGGAAATAAAACTTCTCAGAGAGAAATTAAATAATTTATCTTCTGAAAACATAAAACTCAAAGAGGATTTAAAAATACTTCGGAACAAATAGTCTCATTAGAATCAATTAAAGGAAAAGAAAAGTTAGAGCATATAGATAAAATTACTGAAGATTTGCAAAAGAATATATCAAATCAATCTAAAAATCTTCAGAAAACTTTTGTTCAAAATAATTCATCGAACCAAGCTCGACGAAATCAACACTATTTGTCGAACTCAGATCGACGAACTATGAACAGAGATTTTAATTTTAACTATTCAGGAATCTATGCTCGATGAAATAAATACACTTCGTCGAACCGAGATTGATGAAAATGGAATACAGAGTATAACTATTATCATTCTGTGAATAGAGCTCGACGAACTCAATACCATTCGTCAAACTCAGATCAACGAAATTATTTTTCGTCGAATCTAAAATTTCAGAGAAGAAATTTTAACTTATTCAAAAATCATAATCAAAAACAAAATTTTATAAATATTTTACTGAGTGGATAATCCCTCCTAGGAAATATCATCCACTTGGATACAAGGATCAACATAATTGCTCTTTCATTTCAAATTATTATTGTGAAAGAAAAATAGGACCCAAGGTAATCTGGATCCAGAACTCCTAACCTCTCTTTGTAGGAAAAGACATATCAAACCACAAAGGAGCAGTGGTATTTGATAATAATCAAAAGCTATAGTCTCAGCCAATACAAAGGATACATCAGTGACTGTATATGGGGAGATTGTCTATTTTATAAAGGGGAAATTGCTTAAGAGGTTGCAGCAGTAGATTTATTGTATTTATTTTATTTCTCAAAGCATCCTTGTACATATGATAAAAAAATTTTATAATTCAGGTAGATTTTTTTTGCTTTGTATTTTATTTGTTTTGTGTAAATAGTGTCCTCACCCAAATAGGGGGAGATTGTTGGAACCCTAGTTCTGATTTGGGCAAGGATCACTATTAGGATGATTAGATTGACCCAATATGTTGGAACACCCTATTACTAATTTGGGTCAGGATCACTATGTCTTTAGGAAACCTGTTTTTGACCTCATTGTATAGATCTAAAGGTCAATTAGAATTGAGTCTAAGGGTTAGTAGTTAGGTTTGGAAGCTACCCTCAAGACCAAGGTTTTTCAGTTTGGAGACTAAGTCATTTCGTCGAGCTCAGTACGACGAATCGTCGAACTGCAATTGACGATCGTTTAGCTATACTTCGACGGATCGTCGAACTCTATTCGACGATCGCTGAGCTCAACTTCAACAAATCGTCGAACTCCATTCGACGATCTTCGAGCTCAGTTCGACGATCTTCACTCCAGTATTGATTCTCTATCTATGAGCTCAGTTCGACGATAGTTGAGCTCAGATCGACGATTTCTGTTGCTGTCTAAGTCCAAATCACTGAGCTCAGTTCGACGATAGTTGAGCTCAGTTCGACGTTTTTCTGAAGAATTAAATGATTTTCAAGATTCAAATTCAGACAGTTAAGGTGTTATTGTCAGCAATTAATTCAGAAGATCTTGTAGTCGTTTTCATTTATTCTGGAGCATGTTTCAAGGAATTATCAAGGAATGTTTCATTGGACTTTCCCCCAGAAGACAATTGCAATTAAGGATGTAATTAATGACAGGCTAACGGCTATTCTGGACAGAGGATCATTTCTACTCAGAACAAAAAGGAATAAAAGACAAGATTTTTGAATCCCTGACAAGAATAACAAGCAATCAAGAAGAGAGTGCACAAGAAGAAGAGAAAAAGATTCTCTGCTACAACTCTTCTCTGGAATAACATTTTTCTCAACAACAATCACTCAAGAGAAAAAGAAAGAGCTGTAGACATTCTCTGTCTCAAAGAATTCATACAAGAACACACAACCAAAAAGAGATCAACCATCTGAAATCTTCAGATCTCTTTTGATTCAAGTGTTCAAGGCCATCATCATTCAAGACTCCAGACACCTCACATTTCAGCTGTTGCTAAAATCATCATTTGCTGGAGATCATTTTCTGAAGGCCTATCACCCTACTGCAAAGCTTCATTTCCTGAACAACTATAGATCTCAGGGGGAGCTTTGACAACATATATATCCACATAGTCTTCTCAGCTGCTTTGAGAAAGAGAAGACTTCCATCACTCTCTCATCCCCACCTCTGTAAAGGGTTTTTCAAACTCCCTTCAAAAGTTTGTGTGTGGTTTTTGAGCAGCTTATCAAAAGCTCATTGGTGGCAAGACACCTGATCAAAAAATCTGGTTTTGTTTTTGAGCACCTTATCAAAAGCTCATTGGTGCCCAGGACACCTGATCAACTCATCCTGCAGTGGAATCCTACCTAGGGTGGTAGAAGAGTGGATGTACCCAAGTTTTGGGAAACCACTATAGCTCCTTGTATCTTCTGGTTGCTTGTCTTTATTTTTGTTTCTGGCTGTGATCTGTGATTAGTTTCTTTTATAGATTGTGATTAGATAGCTGCTGTGTTTAGATTTACCATTGGCTTCCATGTTCACTCAGATTACAATAACTATTGTAAAAAGTTTTTAAGCACCATACTCTATTCACCCCCCCCCCCCCTCTAGAGTATATCAGATCTAGCTTGCACTTTCAATTGATATCAGAGGGAGGTTGGTTAAACATACCACACCTTGGTGGTTGCACAGGCTAACACCTGAACCCAAAGATTCCTAGTTAGATCTACTCGTTGTAGATTTTGTTATTAGAATATTTCTTCACAAATCATGGCCCAAAACAAAGATTATGCTAGCACCAGACCTCCAATGTGCAATCTATCAAAGTTTGCACTTTGGAAAGCAAGGATTAGATTATACATGAATTCTATTGATGAGGACATTTTTAATTCTGTTTTGATAGTTTGTCCAAGACCTCCAGAGAACACAAGCACAAATGCTGTTCCACCTCCATCAGGAACATATGCTGATATCAAGAAGTGGAAGGTAGCAGATGCAAAGGCTATGAACATCTTAGCCTAGACTATGTCTGATGACATTTTTCAAAAGGTGGCTCAATGTAATTCAACAAAGGAAATCTGGGATAGGCTCTCTGAAATAGTCTCAGGATCAACTGATGAAAGAAAGGATAGGAGATCCCACCTCATATCCCAATATGAGAATTTCAAGAAAGGAGAAGCTGAGCCAGTAGCTGAAATGTATAACAGGCTTAGTCTGATAGTCAATGAACTCAAGACTTTGGATAAAGAGATCTCACTGACTGAACTAAATGATAAAATCCTAATGTGCTTCCCAAGCACTTGGGATTCAAGAATCTGGACAATCAAGGATGCCAAAAGTCTGAATGAGATTACAACAGAAGCTCTTTTGGGCAAGCTCAAATCTTATGAGTTGCTTATTAAGAATAGAGAAGAAGAGCAGAATGTTGCCTCACCAGCCACAAGAAAAGAAAAGACAATAGCTTTCACAGCAACTGAAGATCAGCCTGAAGTCAAATTCACATGCAATGATGAGCTGCTTAGTCTATTGGCCAAAAGATTTTACAAGATGACCAGAAAGGACTTCAGAAAGAGATCATACAAAGAGCATGATAAGCCAAGGTATGATAGATCAAATAATAAAAAATTGTTTGCTTTGGTTGTAGGAAACCAGGGCACATTGTACCTGACTGTCCAGAGAACAAAAACAAGGACAGAAAGGATCAGAAATAAAGAAGAAGAGATAAGGACTTCAAGAAGAATGGCAATGGCAAACCCTCCTCCAGCAAGAACAAACACACAAGGAAGGGCTTTGTTGCTGAATCCTGGAGTGAAACTGAAGAAGAATCAGAAGCTTCATCCAGCTCCAGTGATGATGAAGATGATGCTGAAGATAAGGAGTTCTGCATGATGGCAATCAATGCCTCTCAACACAACTCAGATGCAGAAGAGTCAGAGTCAGACTCAGAGACTCAACTTGAAGAGGATCAGGTAATTAGTTCTTTTGATTTCAATTCTGAGGACTTTAAGTCTGAGTTTAAAGCCTTATGTTTAGACTTACTAAAATATGAGAAGGAAATTATTTCTCTCAGAAATCAATTATCTGAATATAGTATCTTAAAGTCAGAAAACCTCAAACTCTCTGAGGAGTTGGAGTGCTGTAGGGAGCAGATAACTTCACTGAAAGGTGAGCTATCAGAGGCCAAGAAGCTTGAAGAATCCCTTAATGGGAGAAGTATCAAGCTGATGGACATCACAAGCACAGTGAACTCCAGATTCAATAGTACACTGGGCTTCGGTGCTTCATCCAGCCAACCTATAGTTCTAACAACCCCAATTAAGTTTATTTCTGATAAAGGGAAGGGAGTTGTAGAGGTAGCTAGGAAAAATTCTGATCTGCCTAAGAAAACCAAGTTCCAGCAGAAATCGTCGAACGGAGCTCGACGATCGCCGAACGCAGATCGACGATCTCAGGCAAAATCGTCGAACTCAGGTCGATGATCTCTAATTCCTGAACTCTGCCACAGTCGACCGTCGAACAGAGCTCGACGATCTGACCCAAGATCATCGAACGCAGCTCCACGATCGTCGAACAGAGATCAGAGCTCTGGAAATTCCTTCAAGGGCAAATCAAAATCCAATCCTAGGGGTCCTTCATCCCAAAGCTTTAACCCTAATACTGAATGGATAATACCTCCAAGGAGATATCATCCGGAAGGTTATAAGAGTCAACCTGGGATGTCTTTTATTTCTGAGTTTAAAGGTTATCAACCTAGGCCCAAGGTAAACTAGGTCAAAAACAAGTGAATTATTTTATGTGCATGTGAAGACCTATCCAACATCAAACCAACAATAGTATTTGGATAGTGGGTACTCAAAGCACATGACAGGAAACAAGGACAACCTCACATCCTTTGAAGCCAAGCTTGGACCCAAAGTCATTTTTGGTGATTCAAACTTTGGACAAACAAGAGGATATGGTGCAGTCCAGATTGGGACAGTGACATTCAAGAAGGTAGCCTATGTGGAAGGACTGAAGCACAATTTGATCAGCATCAGTCAGCTATGTGATGAAGGCTATCAGGTGACTTTCAGCAAAGCCTTATGCAAGATCAAGTTAGAGGACAACACAACTGTGTTGACAGGTAAAAGGAAAGGTAACATCTACTTAGTAGATTTTCTTTCAACAGATGTAGACATTTGCCTGTTTAATTCTGCTTGTAAACCTAATGTTTTATGGCATAAGAGACTAGGGCATATAAACCTTAGAACCATTGCTAGGCTATCCAAGGACAACCTTGTTAGAGGACTACCTTCTGGCCCCTACAAGAAGGAAGGACTCTGTAGGGCTTGTCAATTAGGCAAGCAAACTAAAAATAGTTTCAAATCACTTAATAAGAGTGATTCACCTAGGATCTTGTATTTGTTACACATGGATCTTTTTGGACCCATTACAGTACAAAGCCTAGGAGGAAAATCTTACACTTTAGTAGTTGTAGATGACTTCTCTAGATTCATATGGGTGTTCTTTTTGAGGAAGAAGTCTGATAACTTTATGTATTTGACAGAGTTTCTCAAATGCATACAGATTGAGTTCAATACTCACATTGCCCTGATCAGAAGTGATCATGGGACAGAGTTTGATTCTCTTCTTATGCAAGAGTTCTGTCAGAGTGAAGGGATCAGGCATACTTTCTCAGCTCCTAGAACTCCTCAACAAAATGGGGTAGCTGAAAGGAAAAATAGAACCCTTATTGAATCTGCCGCTACATTATTGTCAGATGCTCACCTTCCTCTATCTTTTTGGGCAGAGGCAGTGAACACCTCCAACTATGTGCTGAACAGAAGTTTAATACATAAACTAAAGGGCAAGACTCCCTATGAATTACTCAAAGGGAAGAAACCTAAAGTTGATTATTTTAGAATTTTTGGTTGTATTTGTTATATTCATAATAATGACAAGAGATATTTAGCAAAATTTCAAGCTAAAGCTGATGAAGGAGTGTTTCTGGGATACTCCATGATCAGTAAGGCTTATAGGGTTTATAATAAATCATCTCTTAAAATTGAGGAATCTGTTCACATATCATTTGATGAATCTAACATGTCTTTCAAGGAGAAGAATACTTCTACCATAGAACCTTTGCAGGTACATTCTCTTGCTGAAGATTTGAACAGGTTACAGATTACTCAAAAAGAGGAAAGCAGTGAAGATGAAGAAAAAATTGAACATATTGAAGAGAAACAAGTTGAAGAGCCAGTTGTTGTACCATAAGAGGAAATAACAACACAGGTTGGTGAACAATCAACACCCCCTGTTGATTTAGTAACATCAAGAGACCATCCAATTTCCCAAGTAATTGGAGACATCTCAGCTGGTGTGCAAACCAGAAATCAGGTCAACCAAAACCTATTGCACGCTTGCTTCCTATCTCAAATTGAACCTCAATCCATTCAAGATGTAGAGCAAGATCCACACTGGATCATTGCAATGCAAGAAGAGTTGCATTAATTTGAAAGGAACAAAGTTTGGGAACTATTCCAAGGCCTAAGGATAACTCCATTGTTGGAACAAAGTGGGTGTTCAGAAACAAATTGGATGATCAAGGAGTAATTGTATGGAACAAGGCAAGACTAGTTGCTCAAGGATACTCACAAGAAGAAGGCATAGACTATGACCAGACTTTTGCACCAGTTGCAAGATTGGAAGCCACCAGAATCTTCTTAGGTTATGCATCACACAAAAGCTTCAATGTATATCAGATGGATGTAAAGAGTGCATTTCTAAATGGAGACATCAAAGAAGAAGTCTATGTCAGACAACCTCCAGGTTTTATCTCTCCAACCCATCCTGATTATGTTTTTAAATTGAACAAAGCATTATATGGTCTCAAGCAAGCTCCTAGAGCATGGTATGAGACCCTAGCATGCTTTCTTCTGGAAAATGAATTTATAAGGGGTAGAGTATACCAAACTCTTTTCATTAGAACCCATAAGTCCCATACCCTACTAGTACAGATTTATGTAGATGATATTATCTTTGGTTCTACTGATTCAAATTTGTGCAGAAGGTTCTCCAACCTAATGCATTCTAAATTTGAAATGAGTAGCATGGGTGAGCTATCCTTCTTTCTAGGATTGCAAGTCAAACAACATACTGAAGACATCTTTATTTCTCAAAACAATTATGCAAATGAATTGGTCAAGAAATTTGGTATGTCTGAAGCATCCTGTATGAAAACACTCATGCCTACTAATGTTGTATTGGATGCTGATGAACATGGGAAACCTGTTGATCAGACAACATATAGAGCAATGATTGACTCTTTACTGTACCTTATAGCTAGTAGACCTGTTATAATGTTTGCTACATGCATATGTGCTAGATTCCAAGTGTTCCCCAGAGTATTACACCTAACATTAGTTAAAAGGATTCTCAGGTATGTTAAAAGTTGTCCAAATCTAGGTCTCTGGTATCCAAAAGATTCAGCATTTGAATTAACTGGATTTTCTGATGCTGATTATGCTGGATGCAGAATTGACAGGAAAAGCACCAGTGGAACCTATCAGTTTCTTGGTGACAGACTTGTCTCTTGGTTCTCCAAGAAACAAACATCTGTGTCAGCTTCAACTGCTGAAGCTGAATATATGACTGCAGGCAGTTGTTGTTCACAAATATTGTGGATTCAAAACCAACTGCTAGACTATGGCTACAACTTAGAGAAGTCAAAAATATTTTGTGATAACACCAGTGCTATTTCTATAGCTCAAAATCCAGTCCTCCATAGTAGGACAAAACACATAGAGATTAGACATCACTTTTTAAGGGATAATGTTGAGAAGAATAAAATTAAACTTCAATATATCCCAACTGATTTGCAAAGGGGAGATATTTTCACCAAACCCTTGGATGAAAAGAAACACACCTTCTTCCTAAATCAGTTAGGAATGTTAGATGGAGGAAGTCTAAAATAATGTCCAAGATTTTAAAACTTTAAAAATTGACCAAGACTAGGCAAAACTCTTGATTTTTCTAGTGTCTAGAGTGTATTTCTGGTCTCTGAACTGCACTCGACAATTTCCCCCCAGATCGTCGAATGGAGATCGAAGCTTTCCAAAATCGTCGACCTGAGTTTAGCGCTTCTCAAATAGTGTTCAACTATCTCTCCAGGTCAACGATCGTCGAACGGCGCTCGATGATTTTGTTTACTGAACTATCTTCGAACGGAGCTCGACGCTCTCCAATATCGTCAAACGGAGATCGACGATATTCTAGACCTTTCAGATTCCTTTAGAAGCCCCGATCGTCGAACTGAGTTCAACGATCTTTCCATTTCTGCGTCGAACCCTAATATAAAATTCATTTTTCGGCCGTCGTTCTCTCTTTGCGCCTTCGTTCTCTCTGCAAAAAATTCTCTTTCCCTTCAAACATCTCTACACTTGGTCGTTTGGTTTGTTGATTTTTGCAGGTAATAATGGCCGTCTCAGTTGCCGTTCTAGCCGCAATGAAGTTTGATGCCGGATTTGATATAGACATGGATTCGTTCAACACCAGTGATCAGATTTTTCAAGACATTCTGTAACTGTTCAAGGAGCAGAAATTAGCTGCCATCATGTCCACCAGAATCAAACTGCCTGCAGATGAAATTAAGGAGTGGGTGTATACTGCTCACAACCAGGACCAAAATACATTGGTTGGTTCAATTTCTGGAACCCAGGTACCTTTGACAACTACCATTCTGATAGAGGTTTTTCAATTAAATTCTGGAAGAGATTATGCTGAGTTATCTGGAGAAGAATTTTCTGATTTACTTGCAAGAATGGGTCATTCTGATGCAAACCCTAGTAAGCTGCTGAAAAAGAACTTAGTTATGGAATACATATTTTTAGCTGATGTAGTGAGAAAGGTTCTGTTAACCAAGCATTCAGCACATGATACCATCTCCAGGTATCAGCTGTGCTTGATGGGTGCTATTGTGGACAAGAAACAGTTAAACTGGGGAGAGATCTTCTTTGATCTGATCAAGAATAAAATAAATAAGAATTTTGTTAATTATGGAAGGATTCTAGGGATGTTTCTCCATAACAAATGCCCTGCCCTGCTAGTCTCTTCTGGGATGCAAATCAATGCCTCAAAGAGGCTGTCCTGTGCCCTGTTTGGCAAATGGGACAGGCAGATAGTGAAGCCCAGCAGGCCTTCTACAAGAACCACTTCAAGCATAAGGACTGTAACAGTCTCTTCCCCTCAAGTCTCTGCCCCTGTAGATGACTTGACTGATGCTTCCTCTCCTCCTCCAACTCTTATTCCATCTCCACCAATCACCTCCACCATTCAAATTTCATCCACCATCATTATCTCTTCTCCATCTCCTACATCAATTCCATCTCCAATCCCTACTCTCACAGAGGAAATCTTCCATCCCTTACATCACTACCCTCAACCAGACATTGACACATCATCCAACATTCCATCATTCAACCTTCTAGATGATTCCTTCATGGATGATTCACCTTCATCCCCTCCTGATCTACCCTCCTCATCCACCTCATATCAATAACTTCTACAAGATATCATTGATCAACCCTCCTTCACACCTTCTATCTCCATACCACTGTCTTCCATTTCCACAATCCCCACACCTCAACCTTCACTTCTACCATCCACCAGCTCTCCACCAACATCTCCAGATGCTCCACAATCCTTCTCTACCTCTGCTCAAGTCCCTGCTGAGCAAGTAGATATTCCTGCCTTAGCTGACAAACTATATGAGTTGATATCTCCAAGGCTGTCACTTCTATTGGAGAGCTCCTTGGCTCCACTACTCAAGTAAGTTGCAGACTTATCTGCCAGGCTCTCCTCCATCTTTCCTCCTCAGGAAATCCCTTCATTTGGGTGCCTTAATCCAGCTGTCTCTGAATCTAGGAAGGGGGAGTTGCCTCATGAAGATGTGAGATTGCCTGCTACTGCTGCTGCCATTTCTTCAGTCCCTGCTACTACTGCTATTGTTACTAAAGCTCCAGTTTTAACTCCACAAGTTGTTGTCTTCTCAGTGGACCTCAGGTCCTTATTATCAGATTTTGACTCAGTTTATTTCAGTTGTCTTCCAGTGAGTAATGCAGTCCAGCCCTCTGAAGATCTCTCCAAGGCCATTGTGCCCTTTTTAAGCTGTGATTCCAGCTTAATTAGCTCCTACATAACCTCCCTATATACTGCCGAGCCTTCTGTTTCCGGTGATCTTACTGCTGCTACTCCTGCTGACAATAATGTTGATGTTTATGTTTGTTCTGATGTTGCTGATGTTCCAGATTCTGATGATATACATATGACAGAGGCATATGACTTTGAGCCTGTTGTCACTGATGATGTTGCCCCTGCTGATATTTTTGTGTCTGAAACTATTTTATCTGAATCTGTTGCTACCCCAGCTGCTGCTGTCACTACTGCTGTTATATCTTCTGAAAGTGTTGCTCCAGAAAATTCTGTATCTATTGTTACTACTGCTGCTGCTACAACTTCTGCCAGTATTATATCTGCTGCTGCTATAACTGCTGTTTCATCTGCTCCAACCCAACTTCAGAAAGATTATTTGAAAAAGATTGATGCTTTATATGATGAGCAAAGCTCTGAAAGTGATGAATACAGGACCGATTCTGATGATTCCTCGGCCACTATAGCCAGGAAACGAAAGGCAAGGAGCAAGGCTATGAAAAGAGTTCCCCCAAACAAAGTCAAAGATACAAATGACATGCCTTATTACATTCTTCATGACTGCCCCATTACTGAACATTGGATGCAATATTCCAAGAATCAACTGAAATCCATGAAGAAGAAGAGGAAATATGAGAAAGGTTCCTCTCAGTTTCATCATCCTCATCCTCCTCCACCACCTCCTCCTGATGCAGCTGCAGGTGGAAGCTCAGCTGCTCATCCTTCTGCTAGAAGTCAAACCCCCTATCAGCCTCATGCAAGATCTCAATATAGGGGAAGCCAATCTAGAGGTTCTCAATCAAGGAGAGGAAATTATAGAGGAAGCCAAAGGGAATTCCAAGTCTACTCCAAAGGCTATTCAAGGCAACACCCTTACTCTAGGGAAGGACAAGCTTTATCAGATATAACTTCAGGTCCTTTTCCCTACAAGCTGAAAGAAGTAGTCTCATCCAGAGCACCTCCAGATAATCCTTCCAACAGATATGAGCCTCCAGTGCCCTTTGAGGATCTAGAGAATAATCCTACTGCATGGACTGCCAGGATGAAAGAATTAGCTGCCTCAGATCAAATCAAGAAAGCCAGAGAACAAGGCAAGGACACCTCCAGCATTACTACCCTATCTGAACAAAGAAAGAAAGAACTTGAAAGATATGCCTCCAGCAAGTTCTTTGATTCTGAAAGATATATGGAGCTGCACCATGAAGCCGTGGTACCAAGGCCTAAACAACAAACTTCTTTAGGTACAGCTGATGACAGAAGATCCAAAAAGGAAGCTCTTAACCCAAATAGAGAAATTAAACTTATAAAGAGCAAGGAGAAGGAATAATTCTGTAAGGTGACAATTATTCTGATTTTTGTCTGAGATATTATATCTGTGATTCTGCAATGTTGTTGTGTGTTATATTGTTGCTTTGTATGTTGTTTTTAATTTCTCCAATTTCTGTAAATAGTAATCCTAACCCAAATAGGGGGAGATTGTTGGAACACCCTATTACTAATTTGGGTCAGGATCACTATGTCTTTAGGAAACCTGTTTTTGACCTCATTGTATAGATCTAAAGGTCAATTAGAATTGAGTCTAAGGGTTAGTAGTTAGGTTTGGAAGCTGCCCTCAAGACCAAGGTTTTTCAGTTTGGAGACTAAGTCATTTCGTCGAGCTCAGTACGACGAATCGTCGAACTCCAATCGACGATGGTTTAGCTCAACTTCGACGGATCGTCGAACTCCATTCGATGATCGCTGAGCTCAACTTCAACAAATCGTCGAACTCCATTCGACGATCTTCAAGCTCAGTTCGACGAACTTGACTCCAGTATTGATTCTCTATCTCTGAGCTCAGTTCGACGATAGTTGAGCTCAGATCGACGATCTCTATTGCTGTCTAAGTCCAAATCGCTGAGCTTAGTTCGATGATAGTGGAGCTCAGTTCGACGTTTTTCTAAAGAATTAAATGATTTTCAAGATTCAAATTCAGACAGTTAAGGAGTTATTGTCAGCAATTAATTCAGAAGATCTTGTAGTCGTTTTCATTTATTCTGGAGCAAGTTTCAAGGAATTATCAAGGAATGTTTCATTGGACTTTCCCCAAGAAGACAATTGCAATTAAGGATGTAATTAATGACAGGCTAACAGCTATTCTGGACAGAGGATCATTTCTACTCAGAACAAAAAGGAATAAAAGACAAGATTTTTGAATCCCTGACAAGAATAACAAGCAATCAAGAAAAGAGTGCACAAGAAGAAGAGAAAAAGATTCTCTGCTACAACTCTTCTCTGGAACAACATTTTTCTCAACAACAATCACTCAAGAGAAAAAGAAAGAGCTGTAGACATTCTCTGTCTCAAAGAATTCATACAAGAACACACAACCAAAAAGAGATCAACCATCTGAAATCTTCAGATCTCTTTTGATTCAAGTGTTCAAGGCCATCATCATTCAAGACTCCATACACCTCACATTTCAGCTGTTGCTGAAATCATCATTTGTTGGAGATCATTTTCTGAAGGCCTATCACCCTACTGCAAAGCTTCATTTCCTGAACAACTACAGATCTCAGGGGGAGCTTTGACAACATATATATCCACATAGTCTTCTCAGCTGCTTTGAGAAAGAGAAGACTTCCATCACTCTCTCATCCCCACCTCTGTAAAGGGTTTTTCAAACTCCCTTCAAAAGTTTGTGTGTGGTTTTTGAGCACCTTATCAAAAGCTCATTGGTGGCAAGACACCTGATCAAAAAATCTGGTTTGGTTTTTGAGCACCTTATCAAAAGCTCATTGGTACCCAGGACACCTGATCAACTCATCCTGCAGTGGATTCCTACCTAGGGTGGTAGAAGAGTGGAGGTACCCAAGTTTAGGGGAACCACTATAGCTCCTTGTGTCTTCTGGTTGCTTGTCTTTATTTTTGTTTCTGGCTGTGATCTGTGATTAGTTTCTTTTGTAGATTGTGATTAGATAGCTGATGTGTTTATATTTACCATTTGCTTTCCTATTCACTCAGATTACAATAACTGTTGTAAAAAGTTTTTAAGCACCATACTCTATTCATCCCCCTCTAGAGTATATCAGATTTAGCTTGCACTTTCACAATATGTATAGTGAAGGGTCATAGTTTTGTTTCCAGGTTTGCTCCTTCAGAAAAATTCCAGAGAAGTTCAGATTTGAAGTTCAAAAATTCAGCTCAAAGAAATTCTGCGAGCTCAGTTCAGCAAACTCTGAGTCAGCTCAACGAACTTCAAGCTGAGATCAACGAACTCCGAGCTCAATTTGAAGAAAGCTTTAAAATTCAGTTTGACAAATTCTGTGCAGTTTTCAGGCAGATGATTTACAGTTGGCAGAATTAATTAAGGCGATTATAACTCTCATATTTAATGGAAATAGCCGTTCAAAGGCAACATTAAATGTGGGTTGTTTCGGAAGTTAATTCTGAATTAATTCCCAAGGCATCTTATACTCTCTCGGGAATGCTTCAGACATTGTCAAGATAAATGAATTCAAATGTTTGAATTCGAAACAAGAGAATAATAGAAAGACAAAAAGTAGAATAGAGAAATTGAGATGGCTTTCCTTTTACAGAAAAGAAGAAACTCTGCATCAATCAAGATATTTACAGAGTTCTTCATCATTTGCTTCAGGCTTTCAAGGGACAACTACTCAAAATCAGTCCAAGAAGCTTTTGAAGAGCAACATCACTTTGAAGGCCTACACCCTGAAGTAAAGCTTCCTTCTTTCCAGAAGAATTCAACATCTCAGGGCGAGCTTTGATATCATCAAATCCACTAGTCTTCTCTCATTGATTTGAGACAGAGAAGACAACATCTTTCTTTCATATCACTGTGTATAGGGTTATAACTACCTTCAAAAGTTAAACTCTTGGTGGCAGGTCACCTGATCAAAAACCTGTGTGTTGGTTTTTAGGCACCCGATCAAAAGCTCAAAGGGGTGTGAGATCTCGCTTGAAATAGATCTTGTGGTGGTAGGGCACCTGATCAAAAACCTGTTAGTGGATTCCTACCACGGTGGTAGAAGAGTGGATGTATCCAAATTTTGGGAACCACTATAATCCTTTTGTCATCTGGGTTGCTTGCTTTGCCTTCTTTATTTCAGATGCTGTGATTTTCTTTTCCTAATATATACATATACATATTTCTAGTGTGAAGTTAAGATCTATCCTCACTTTCAACCACACTAGAAATGATTCCAAGACCATTTTATATTAGGCAATTTGGCACACCTAGGGCAATTCTTAGTGATGGAGGGAGCCACTTTTGTAACACCCAATTGTCTTCGTTATTGATAAAATATGGGGTAATGCATAAGATTGCACTAGCATACCACCCCAAAACAAATGGGTTAGTTGAGGTGTCCAGTCAAAAGATTAAACAAATTCTGGAAAAACGATTAGCACAAACCATAAAGATTGGTCCCAAAAGCTTAACGATGTATTATGGGCATATCAAACGACTTATAAAATGCTCATCATCCTCACTCCATATAGGGTAGTGTACGAAAAGGCATGGTATCTACTATAGTGTTAGAGCACCAAGCGTATTGTGCCATAAAAATGAATTATTATTTTCAAGACACGAGCAAGCAAAGATTGCTGCAACTAAATGAATTGGAAGAAATGAGGATGAACACATGAAAATTCTCGAATTTATAAGGAGTGGACAAAGAAATGACACAACCAATGTTTGAATTAAAAACAATTCGAACACAGACAATTAGTTCTATTATTTAATTCTCATTTGAAGATTTTTCCCGAGAAGTTAAAATCTCATTGGTCAGGACCATTTTGAGTTAATGAAGTGCACCCATATGGCGCGGTAACAATATTGAATGAAAAAGATGGAACTGAATTTAAGGTGAACATGTAGAGAGTAAAACTTTATAGAGGGGATGAAAAAGACCGAGTAGGTTCATCCGTCATGCTTAAATGATATAAAGTATTCAGCTAAGTCCTGTTAGGACTTGAAATTAGACGCTGCTTGGGAGGCTACCCAATGTTTTGGATTTTTTTATGAAAGTAGTTTTATTAATTTTAGTATTAGCCCTATGTTAGTTTGTTTTTAAAAAAACATAAAAAAGAAGATAATAATAATAATAACAAATAAAGTTGCAGGAAATGATAATGCCTTGCTGAAAGCAATGAAAAAGGTCTTCTGCAGGATTGAAGAGAAAAGTGTTTTTTGTTACAACAAATCCTACTGTTCAAATAAATTTTCATAAATTATATTTTGTTGTCCGTGCTTATTGAGTTCCTCATAGATTACTGGTTCGACTGAACCGAAGTGTTTTAGGCTGTGCTGTCCTTTCTGCAAAAGAGAATTAAGCATTGAATTGCTTACTCGGCCAGTTCAACTAAACCGCTGCCTTGCCTAAACCTCCCTGCTAAATCCCGATCCCTCCTCAAAATACTAATAACACGACATTGAGAGAACACTTGGAGGAATAATGCGGAGACCAGCATAATCTCACGAGCAATGACACCATCGAGACCTAGCAGGATTAACATCGCCGCCTGTTCATCATCCCCACACCCGATCCCGATACTTAACATTAACACTACCCAACAAAAATTGGGAGAAGAGACACCTTTGAGATAACATGAGCGAAAAAGTCGGGAGCAAGCAGGCGAAAATTAGCATGTTCGATAAGCAGTCGTGTTAGCGCTCCCCTCTCCATGGAAGAATTTTTGGGTCCGGTAACCAGACTGTTTTTACAGTCTGGGTTTAAATACCCCCTTTACACCTAGGACCACTACTCTCTTCTAATTTCGAAATTTTAACTCCCAAACCTCCTCCGAGGAAACAGTCTCCAGGAAGAATGCCCGCTGACCTAAGTCTCGCAGAAACATCGCTAAGATGAATGCCCCTGCCCTAAATCTCACGGAAACGTCTCTCCGGCGAAAGGATAATAGGCCAGCTCTTTTACTTCTCTCTCAATTCTATGTCAAAAGCTTCCTTCGCTGATACCGGGCCGTTACCGTGAAGGAAAGCATGTCGTGCCCTAAGTCTCGCCAGAGAAAGGAGAAAAGTGCAGTAAGTTGGATAGAAGACTTATTTAATTGCTAATATAACCTTTCAAACCCTTGTTTGTTGAGCTTTTTAGTTCTGAATTTGCTAACACCTTGTTGTTCTAAGAACAAACACTTGTGTTGGAACCCCACCTGTATTAGTGTTTATTTGGGCTAGGTTCACTTTTAGGATTGCATAGATTGACCCATAATTTATAGTATAAGGTCATAGGTCTTTATTGTATCTTGTGGTAGGTCAACAAGTCAGTTTGATTGGACCAATCCCTTAGAAGACTTAGAAGACAGAAGATTTCAGAACAAGACAGTTTTTTTCTATGTTGAAGAAGTCGTTCGACGAACTCTGAATGGAGCTTGACGATTGTCGATCTGGGATTGGCGAACTCAGAGTCCATACACTGAGTTGAGGTCGACGAACTTAGAGATCAAGTCGACGATCTTCCCTCTTCTCTCAAGTTCTTAGCTCGACGAACTTCTATCCCTGGTCGACGAACTTGGAGCCCAGCCTGGACAGTTTAATTTTTCCAAATCAACTCTCTGATCTTAGCTCGACGAAGATGATTTCTCAACTCGACAAACTTGGAGTTCAGTTCGACGAAATTTGTTCTAAGCTCGACAAATTCTGTCAGTTCTTCATTTCTATTCTCTGCAGTGAAATTCCAGATTAACCAAGGATTATATAATATATTATTATCTATATTACTCTGAGTAATTAATTGCATATATTCTTATGAATATAGTCGTTCATGGCAGCATTAATTACTGGATTTCACAGTGTTAATTTTCGGCTTATTAACTGGGACTGTTAGGGAATCAATTTCTTGCCCTTCTAGTCATTTGTCCAAGTTCCAAGATTTCTGCAGTTAATCAAGGAGAAGAATTCAGATTCAGAGACAGAACTTCTACAGGAAATATAAAGAGGAATTATTTCAAAAAATAGGAACCGACTAAGGGGATTTTACAGACAGACAGAGGAAGAAGAGAAATTTAGTATGCATACTCTCGGAGTCTTCATCTTCTACAACACTTCACCAAGCTTTCAAGAGAAAATAAAACACAATCAGTCTAAAAGCTTTTGGAGATCATCAAAGAAGACCTACACCCTGCAAAGCTTCCAGCAATATTCCTGAACAATCATCATCTCGGGGGGAGCTTTGACATCATCTAGCAATCCACTAAAGTCTTCTTAGTTATTTGAGAAAGAGAAGACCACATCAATTTTCTTTCACCCACTGTACACAGGATTTCAACTCCCTTCAAAAGTTAAGCACCTAGTTCTTAAATCTCCTTATCAAAAGACTTAGTTTGGTTTTTGGGTACCTAATCAAAAGCCTAAAGGGTTGTGAGATCTCCCTTCAAATAGATCTTGTGGTGACAGGGCACCTGAGCAAAAACCTATTGGTGGCAGGGCACCTGATCAAAAACTTGTAGTGGATTCCTACCAGGGTGGTAGAAGAGTGGATGTACCCAAGTTTAGGGGAACCACTATAAATTTCTTGTGTCGTTTGGTTGCCCTTTGTTTTCTTATTGCTGTGTGTTGTGATAGTTTAGCTTAATTTGCATTTCCTTTTTTACTACTCTATTATCACCTATTTTACTCTGATAAACTTTTAAAATAACCAAAAGTTTTAAATTACTCTATTCACCCCTCTCTAGAGTAATTAGATCTATCCCCTATCTTTCAATTGGTAACAGAGCATAAGGTTATTTTGGTTTCACAGACTTACATCTGAACCAAGATCCTTGATAGAACTTTTTCTCTCTAGCTTCTTGTTTACAGCATGACATAAAATAAGGAATATTCTAGCAACAGACCTCCTGTGTGCAACTTGAAAAAATTTGCACTCTGGAAGGCAAGAATCAAACTTTATATGAATTTCATTGATGAGGACATTTTCAATTCTATTTTAACAGGTCCTCCTCAACCTACAACTGCTAGTACATCTACCAGTACACATGTAGTTCCACCACCTGAGTGGACTGATGCTCAAAAGAAAGCCAAGATGGCTGATGTTAAAGCAATGAATATTCTGGCACAGACAATGTCAGATGACATCTTTCAGAAGGTGGCTGAGTGCACCTCTGCAAAGGCTATTTGGGACTCACTAAACCAAATTGTTGCAGGCTCTTCAGATGAAAGGAAAGACAGGAGATCCCTCCCCATACCACAATATGAGAATTTCAAGAAGGAGAAATCAAAGACCATTGCAGATATGTATAATAGACTCAGTGTCATCATAAATGAACTGAGAACCCTGGACAAGGACATCTCATTAACTGAGATAAATGATAAAATCCTAATGTGCTTCCCCAGCACTTGGGATTCCAAGATATGGCCAATTAAGGAGGTATAACACCCCAAATCCCCGGATTGGGAAAAGGTTGGGTGATACGGCCTAGGACACGAGCGTGTCCCAGGTCGTGTCCTGCTCGGGTGAGCAGCCGACGAGTGTTCGACAAAAATCCGTTTTGTGAAAAATGAGGGCACACACCCTCTAACACGGGCATGTCAGAGGCTGTGTCCTCCTCTGGTCGATGATTTCAGCTCGACGAACTTGAGCTGGAGGCGTGTCTGCTATCGTGTATGGGCATACGGCCTGTGACACGGGCGTGTCACAGGACGTGTCATATACTGGATGTGCCTAGGGCATTTGAGGCCTGGTGAACACGGGCAGGACACAGTCGTGTCTTGGGGTACATGGCCTGTGACACGGGCATGTCACTGGCCGTGTCCCGCTCGGGTTGAAGTTGGTTTTGTGGAGCCTGATGTACACGGCCACATACACGGGCTTGTCTGAAGGCGTGTCAGGTTACATGGCCCGTGACACATGCATGTCAATTCTGGACTGGATGAGTTGGTTGTATGCCGATTAATGCACACGGTCTGTGACACGGGCGTGTCACAGGCCATGTCAGGCAAAAATTATCCTTTTGTGGCAAAATCGTGGCCGCCCATTTTCTCAACTGGGATCCAATGGCTGAAAGCCCTCCCTGCTTCCTTAAGGCCGGAAAAGGAGATGAGAAAGCTCATTTGCATTTGGCCATCCTCTTTCTACAATCCTAGTGTGTGAGAGAGAGAGAGAGAAAGGAAGAAGGAGGAGGAGGAGGAGGGGAGCTGGCCACCGATGGAGTTGTGGAGTTCTAGTTCGAGATCCGAGTCTAGCGTTGTGGAGGCAAGGCCGCTGCGGTGCTGTTCAGCCGACTAGGAGCTTATGGTACCAAAATGATCTTCAAGAGTAATGATCTTTCTTCCTATCTATGTGAAAGCTTCCTTTTTTGCATGTGCATAGGATTCCACCACTATAGGGTGGCTTGTTATGGGAGTCCCTTGGGTTGATTCATGGAATCCCCAATCATTTGGCATATCAATCCAGAAATGGAGTACGGAATAGGCATGCTGTGTGAAGCCCATATGGACAGGTTGGTATGGATTGGTGATGTTGCATATACGCACTGGAGAAGACTCCGCGATGAAACGTGTAGTTTTAGGAGTCGATGGGTTGACCTGTGAAGGGCAGTAGCAGGAAGTACTGATGTGGTAGTCTAGGAAAATACCCGTAGAATGTTTGTGCTGAATGGGTTGTACCTGTGAAGGGTAGTAACATGAAGTACTGGATTGGAAGTCCAGGAAATGCCCTTGTAATGCTTGATGTTCATGGGTGGTACTTGTGAAGGGTAGTAGTAGGAAGTACTAGCATGGTTTGTCAGGAAAATACCCTTGGAATCTGTGATGCTTGGTGGGTTGTGCCTGTGAAGGGTAGTAGCAGGAAGTACTGACGTGAACGCCCAGGAAATACCCGTAAATGCTGGTTCGAGCTAGGGATGGAAAATGAGTTCCGTCGCTACCGCTGAGGATGGCACCTAGCGAATCTGTGATTGTGAGGCCAGTCCTGTGAGGACATGATGACTATGTATGAGCTGGAAGAGCTCTAACGGCTTGATGCCAAACAGGTAAGGTGAAACTGACCCGCGCATTTTGATATCTGCGACTATGCCATGATCGGTGATGGCAAGGTGACTTGAGCAACGGGGGGTGGCTGATCCGACCTGCGTTATGTCTGTCCGACGTGAGACCTGAAAGTGCTGTCTGTTGTAGCGCATAACAAGAGTCTTAGGCCTGCACGGTACGACACCATGGGCGGGATACGGGCTAATCCAGGGTCATTAAGATTAAAATCTCCGGCTGCACGCCATGGAGTAAATGTCCAACTATTTTACCATTGGGTTGTGACCCTGATACAGTGGTGGGAACCTGGTTCGCCGGTACACCAAGAATGTGCGCTGAGTGCACGGATCATCGGGCCGCTTGGCGGACGATTGTGATGGAATGTTTGTACATGAGTGCACAATATGTGATGAATATATATATGTATATGAATTTCTATGCCTGAAGGGAAGAAATATCACTGCCACGGGAAAGGGGTAGGGTTGTTATAATTTGGTCAGCTAAATGCTAACCATTGCATTGTTTACCACCGTTGGATGGGCTGTCCCTGTGCAGATGCTGGAGAACCAAGCGGGACGCATAAGGGCTGAAGTCTCTGCTATTGTTGTTGCTGCTGCTAGCCCTCGACGGCTAAGCATAAATGTTGTGTTTTGTTTATATATGGCCGGCCTGCGCGCCAATGTTTGGGAGCCACTGGTGTAAAAGGACTTGTAAGGACATAAGGCCAACTGACTTTGTATTTACTGAACATTCCTGTTTATATATCAATGTGGATATTTATGTGGTGGACATTCATGTTTAGAGATCCGTTTCGTACTATAGGTTTCCACTAGAATGAAATGAGTTAGGACGCGCAACTCTGGTATCACTCCGTGACTTCGCCGTCTGTTTTGTGGTATATGCTGTAGGACCCCGGCCGGACCTTCTAGTATATGCTATATGAATGGACGGAGTCGTTACATTTTTGGTATCAGCTATCTCGGTCTTTCCCTTTCGAGTTCGTGTTCGAATTCTTTTGTGGGGTGGCGAGCACGTGTACGTGCGAACCGCGTTAACACTAAGGAACTCTTGAATGTCCACTTTAGGAATGCAAATACATGTGTTTGAGGAACCTGCGCGTTCCTATTTTGTTGTGATTGCTTATGTGAGGTCGCCAATGTCCGTGTCTTATCCACCTTTAGGTGACTCGAAGTGGTGCTGAGCAGTCGGAGCCCTAGCGTTTGGATGAGAGTACGACACCAGCTGAGGTGCCTACACCTCCCCCTTCTGCGAAAACTGTGCGATTAGTTATTGAGGCCTTGTTTGCGATGATTCAAGCACAGCCTAATGGGCAGGCGCAAGGGCAGGAGCTGCCGGCATTGAGGCCAGAACAGGTTGCGGCGAGGCCAGAACCTGTTGCGGCTATGGCACCTCGAGAAGCTGAAAGACAGTTAAAGCAGTTCATGAGTTTCAATCCTCCGACATTTTTGGGAGTGGGATCTCCTACGCAGGCTGAGGATTGGTTATCGCGCGTCAAGTGGATAATGACGATGATCAGGACAGAGGAGGAGAAGAAGGTCACCTTAGCCACCTTCTTACTTGAAGGAGAGGAGCGTTTATGGTGGGACAAGATGGAAGTACACCACTTAGCAGGTCGGCCGTTAACACAAGTGTCGATCGAGGAGTTCTCTCGAATGTTCCGGGCAAAGCACCTACCGGGGGTACAGCGCATTGCCATGGAAAACGAGTTCCAAAGGCTAACGTAAGGAGAAGGCAGTGTTGAAAAATACCTGCATGAGTTCACGAGATAGGGACGGTATGCGGGTTCAATCTTCGCCGACGAGCAGTGGAAAACGAATCGGTTGTATGAAGGGTTGCGGGACGAGTTGCGATTCCTGCTTTCCAGTTTAGTGAACCAAGAATTCCAGGCATTGGTTGGCACTGCGTGCGCGCTGTAAAAAGACATGAAGAGGGTGCAAGGGAAGCGGGGATTGGGGGTAACAAAGCCAGAGTTCAAGGCACCCCGACCTGGGAAATCATATTATAAGAATAAATGGGGCAAGAGGTCCAAATCGGCAGGACAAGCTCCTTCTTCGGTTACCTCGGGTGCAATGTCGGGGGCCATGTCAAGGCCAGAGACTTGTACGAGCTTTACTTGTGGATGAGTGGGGAATATATCCCATGACTGTCAGGTTGTTCCGCCGAAAGGAGAAAAGAAGGCGGGAGCGTCCTATGCTGAGAAGGGAAAGGCAGTGGTGGAGTCCTCTGCATCGCAGGTGCAGCCCCGAGACTACAACCTTGGCCTGTATGAAGCCATTAAGCAGAGTGACGTCGTCACAGGTACAAGTTAAGTTATTGCATTGCTTTGTTTATTGCATGTTTGTATGCGGCTTGTGTGTGTGACATGGTTGTCACAAACTTTGTGATGATTCAGAACACGCTGGCGCGAGAACTGTTTGATACGGGTGCTTCACATTCTTTTCTGTCTAAAGATTTTATAGCTCGACTTAGGATACCTAGTCGGGTGAAGACAGATAGCTTTAGGGTGGTGTTACCGTATGGTTGTTTGATGCTCGTAGATCGGGCTTGCGATGTGGCAGTGCACATTGGAAGTCGGGAGTTTTGCTTAATTGCATCTGTACTACCGATATCGGAATTCGACGTGATCTTTGGTATGGACTGGCTCGTAGAGCAGCATGCCTTGATTGATTGTAATGCCAAAGAGATCACTTTGGTCCAGAATACCGAACAAGAGACTAAGTTCGCAGGGATGCGAGGAGTGGGAGGGACGTTGATGTCTGCACTCCAAGTCATCAAGGATGTTCGGAAGGGCGCCGAGTTATGCTTCACACTGATTCAAGATGTTGAGCCCAAGGCCGGCATGAGCGATGTTCCGGTTGTATCGGAATTTACAGATGTGTTTCCCAAGGATCTCCCTGGGCTACCCCCCCAGCGAGAGATTGACTTCACGATCGAGTTGGTGCCAGGTGCGAAACCTGTGGCCTGCTCGCCATATCGTGTCGTGACAAAGGAAATGGCTGAGTTGAAAATCCAATTGCAAGAGTTGCTGGAGCAGGGATATATATGCCCAAGTATGTCACCTTGGAGCGCACCTGTTCTGTTTGTGAAAAAGAAAGATGGCGGCTTGTGGTTATGTATTGACTACCGCGAACTGAATAAGCTAACCGAGAAGAACAAGTATCCGATTCCACGGATTGATGAGTTGTTCGATCAGCTGGTGTGATCAACCGTCTACTCCAAGTTGGATTTAAAGTCTGGTTATTACAGTTGAGGATACGGGAAGGAGACATTCCCAAGACTGCATTTGGAACACGTTATGGGCATTATGAGTTCATGGTAATGCCGTTTGGGCTGTGCAATGCACCATCAGTATTCATGGATTTGATGCATCAGACGTTCCGAGAGTACCTGGACTTGTTCATGATTGTGTTCATTGACTGCATCTTGGTGTACTCGAAATTTGAAGCTGATCACGCAGACCACTTGCGATTGGTGTTGCATACTTTGCGAAGTAATAAGCTCTATGCCAAGTTCTCGAAGTGCGAGTTTTGGCTATCGTCGGTGGCTTTCCTTGGCCATGTGGTAAGTGGATAGGGCATCACAGTGGATCTGTTGAAGATAAGGGCCATATAGGAGTGGCCGGTGTTATCTTCGATGGCCGAGGTGAGGAGCTTCCTTGGACTGGCAGGCTACTACAGACGGTTTGTTGCAAACTTCTCGCGGATTTCTTTGCTTCTAACCACATTGATGAGAAAGGATCAGAAGTTTGTTTGGATGCCGGAGTGCGCGCGAGCTTTTGAAGAGCTGAAGAGTCGGTTGACCATGGCACCTGTGTTGACATCTCCATGTGGTACCGACGGGATCGAGATCAATAATGATGCTTCAGGGAGCGGCTTAGGCTGCATTCTTCTACAAAATGGGAAAGTGATTGCTTATGGCTCACGCAAGTTGAAGGTGCATGAGAGGAATTATTCCGTCCACGACTTAGAGTTGGAGGCGGTGATCTTTACACTAAAGTTATGGCGGCATTATCTGTATGGCGTGAAAGTGGATATCTATACGGACGAGCCTAATGTATTTTTTGGAGCAGAAGGACCTGAATATACGACAATGAAGGTGGTTGGAGTTCCTTGGGGACTACACCTTTGTGATTCATTATACTCCCGGGAAAGGAAATGTGGTCGCTGATGCCTTGAGTCGAAGGGCTTCGTCGAGGGCTAATTGGTTGCAGAGGCACAATGAACATCTAATCCAGGAGTTGGAAGCGTTAGAGATTTCTTGTGTTGACAAGAATTCTACATCCGATGCATGTTTGAACTGGACGGAGGTGCAATATGACCTTGCGGGCAGGTTTGACGAGCAACGGAGCTGGATGAAAGTCTCCAGCGCTATGCAAAGGATGGGCCAGAGGCAAAATTCTCCTGGGATGACGGCCTTTTGCGGAAAGAAGGGCGATTGTGTGTCCCGAGTAGGGGTAAATTATGTGAAGAATTGATGTACGAAGCTCACTATACGAAGTACTCAATTCACCCTGGGAGCACAAAGATGTTCAGAGACATGAATAAGCTGTTCTGGTGGCCAAGATTGAAGAAAGATGTCGCTCATTATGTAGACAAATGCCAGACTTGTGTTTTGGTAAAGGCGGAATGCCAGAAGCCTAGCGGTTTCTTCAAGTCATTGTCGATTCCGAAATGGAAGTTCGATGATATTGTCATGGATTTTGTGCACGGGTTGCCGAGATCGCAGCACGGAAATGATTCAATCTGGGTGATTGTAGACCGGTTGAAAAAAGTGGCGCACTTCCTTCCGAACAAATGGGACGATTCAGTGGAGAGTTTGACAAAGCTCTATGTGGAGCAGATTGTACAGCTACATGTTGTTCCTCGCAGCATCATGAGCGATCTAGATGGGCGCATTACATCGAATGATTGGAGGCTAGTTCATCATCTGTTGGGCACGAAATTGATGTTCAGTACGACCTTTCATCCCAAACGGATGGCCAGACTGAGAGGACCAACAGGACCATGGAAGATATGCTCCGCATGTGCGCCCTAGATTTTTGGAAGAGATGGGAAGATCATCTTATCTGGTGGAGTTTGCCTACAATAACATATACCAAGGGAACATCGGTATGACACCGTTTGAAGCTTTGTATGGTCGTAAGTGTCGTACACCGTTAGCTTGGGCAGAAACAGGCGAAATCAAAGTGTATAGGCGTAACGAAGTCGAGGAAGCAAACTCGACGATACGCACTATTCGAGAGAGGCTCCTAATAGCCCAGGATCGACAAGCGAAATACTAAACGGCAAGCACTAGAACGTGGAGTTCGCGGTGGGCGACTAGGTATACTTGAAGATCAAACCCTTCAAAGGCGTGTCCAGGATTCGGCGACTGAAAAAGTTGAGCCCGAGGTATCTTGGTACGTTTGAAGTGGTGGAGCGAATTGGGGAAGCTGCATATCGGCTAGCTCTTTCGGCAGACTTGGGTGGATTACATGATGTGTTTCACATCTCGGTGCTTCGGAAAGCCGTCAAAGATACAACTCAAGTGATCGAGACTGATCGTGTGCCGGTGGAGTATGGGCTAACGACGAAGGTTATGCCCATTCAGATCGAGGATCGTGCCAATAAACAGTTGCGGAACAAGACGATCGGGATGGTAAAAGTCTGGTGGGAAAATTGCAGCCGTGAAGAGCTAATATGGGAGCGAGAGCAGACCATGCAAGATGAATTTCCCGAGCTCTTTGTGTAACTGTTATGCAGTGTGTGTTGAGATGTATTGAATGCTTATGGAATATAATATCTTGTGTTTACTTTCCTTCCTGTGTGCAAATTTTGAGGACAAAATTTTTGTAAGGAGGGGAGGGTTGTAACACCCAAATCGCACGATTGGGAAACGTTGGATGACATGGCCTGGGATACGGGCGTGTCCCAGGGCGTGTCCTGCTCGAGTGTGCAGCCGGCGAGTGTTCGACGAAAATCCGTTTTGTAAAAAATGAGGGCACACGCCCTCTGACACGGGCGTGTCAGAGTCTGGTACTGCTCTGCTCGACGATTTCAGCTCGACAAACTTGAGTTGGAGGGGTGTGTACTGCCGTGTGTGGGCACACGGCCTGTGACACGAGCGTGTCACAGGCCGTATCCTTTATTGGATGTGCCCAGGGCATTTGAGCCCTGGTGAACATGGGCAGGATACGGTCGTGTCTTGGGGGACACGGCCTGTGACACGGGCGTGTCATTGGCCGTGTCCCGCTCGGGTTGAAGTTGGTTTTGTGGAGCCTGATGTGCACGGCCACAAACACGGGCGTGTCTGAAGGTGCGTCAGGTGACATGGCTCGTGATACGGGCGTGTCAATTCGGCGTGTACTGGACTGGATGAGTCGGTTGTGTGCCGCTTAAGGCACAGACCTGTGACACAGGCATGTCACAAGCCGTGTTAGGCAAAAATTATCCTTTTGTGTCAAAAATCGTGGCCGTCCATTTTTCTCAGCTGGATCCAATGGCTGAGAGCCCTCTCTGCTTACTTAAGGCCGGAAAAGGAGATGAGAATGCTCATTTGCATTTGGCCATCCTCCTCTGCAATCCTAGAGAGAGAGAGAGGAAGAAGGAGGAGGAGGGGAGCTGGCCACCGGTGGAGCTGTGGAGTTCCGGTTGGAGATCCGTGGCTAGCGTTGTGGAGGCAAGATCGCTGCGGTGCTGTTCAGCCGACTAGGAGCTCATGGCGCCAAAACGATTTTCAAGGGTAACGACTTTTCTTCCTAGCCATGTGAAGGCTTCCTTTTTGGCATGTGTATAGGATTCCTCCACCAGAGGGTCGTTTGTTATGGGAGTCCCTTGGGTTGATTCATGGAATCCCTAATCATTTGGCATATAGATCCGGAAATAGAGTATAGAATAGGCATGCTGTGTGAAGCCCATCTGGACAGGTTGGTCTGGATTGGTGATGTTGCATATACGCACCTGAGAAGACTCCTCAATGAAACGTGTAGTTTTAGGAGTCTACGGGTTGACCTGTGAAGGGCAGTAGTAGGAAGTACTGGAGTGGTAGTCCAGGAAAAAACCCGTAGAATGTCTGTGCTAAATGGGTTGTACCTGTGAAGGGTAGTAACAGGAAGTACTCGATTGGAAGTCCAGGAAATACCCTTATAATGCTTGATGTTCATGGGTGGTACCTGTGAAGGGTAGTAGCAGGAAGTAATGGCATGGTAAGTCAGGAAAATAACCTTAATATTTGTTATGCTTGGTGGGTTGTGCCTATGAAGGGTAGTAGCAGAAAGTACTTGCGTGAATGCCCAGAAAATACCTACAAATGTTGGTTCGAGCTAGGGATGGAAAATGAGTTCTGTCGCTACCGCTGAATGTGGCACCTAGCGAACCTGTGATTGTGAAGCCAGTCCTACGAGGACATGATGGCTATATATGAGCTGGAAGAGCTCTTACGGCTTGATGCCAAACAGGTAAGGTGAAACCTACCCACGCCTTTTGATAGCCGCGAGTACGCCATACTCGATGATCGCAAGGAGACTTGAGAAATGGGGGTGTGGCTGATCTGACCTACATTATGTCCGTCCGACCTGAGACCTGAGACCTGAAAGTGCGGTCTGTTGGAGCGCGTAGCGAGAGTCTTAGGCTTGCGTGCCACGACACCATGGGGGGCTACGGGCCAATCCCGGGTCATTAAGACTAAAATCTCAGGCTACATGCCATGGAGTAAATGCTCAACTATTTTACCGCTGGGTTTCGACCCTGATAAGATGGTGGGACCCTGGTTCGTCGGTACACCAAGAATGTGCCCTGAGTGTACGGATCGTCGGGCCGCATGGCAGACGATTGTGATGGAATGTTTGTGCGTGAGTGCAGAATATGTGATGAATATATATATGTATATGAATTGCCATACATGTAGGGAAGAAATACCACTGCCCCGGGAAAGGGGTAGGGTCGTTATAATTTGGTCAGCTGAATGCTAACCGTTGCCTTATTTGCCACCGTTGGGTGGGCTGTCCCTATGCAGGTGCTGGAGAACCAAGCGGGACGCATAAGGGATGAAGTCCCTGCTGTTGTTGTATTTGCTGCTGTTAGCCCTCGAAGGCTAAGCTTAAATGTTGTGTTTTGTTTATATGTGGCCGGACAACGTGCCTATGTTTGGGAGCCACTGGTGTAAAAGGACTTGTAAGACCATAAGGCCAACGAACATTGTATTTGCTGAACATTCCTATTTATATATCAATGTGGATATTTATGTGATGTACATTCATGTTTAGAGATCCATTTCATGTTATAGGCTTCCGTTAGAATGAAATGAGTTAGGATGCGTAACTCTGGTATCACTCCGTGACTTCACCGCATGTTTTGTGGTATATGCTGTAGGGCCCCGACCGGACCTTCTAGTATATGATATATGAACGGATGGAGTCGTTACAGGAGGCCAGAAGTTTGAATGAGATTTCTACAGAATCTCTTCTTAGAAAGCTCAAATCTTATAAGCAGTTGATTAAGACAAGGGAGGCTGCTGATCAAAAGACATCCACATCTTCAAGGAAGGAGCACAGCATTGCTTTCAAAGAAATAGAAGAAACAGAAGCTCTTCCAGCTAATGAAGAACTTCTAAGCTTATTGGCTAAAAGATTTTATAAAATGGCCAAGAAAGACTTCAGATGAAGGTCATCCAGGAATCATGAGAAGCCAAGATATGACAAGACTCTGATAAGTTGTAAATATACCTATTTTTATGTTCATTATTTAATTAGTTTTCGTTTTCTTTTATTATTTTAGGTTAAATTCCTTTAATAAAATGCTCCTTTATTGTATATATTTTGCTAACTTAGTTTATGTTATTTTTCAAGAAATTTCAGAATTTTGCCAGAAAAATCATGTGTCACGCCCGTGCGCAGTTGGTCACGCACGTGACCTGGGCGTGATACATCAAAATCCATTGAATCAGAAATTTTTTGAAGAAAACGCTGGACACGCCCGCCAACACACCCGTATCAAATGTGACACGGCCGTGACCGAACCCGTGTTACAGCGCGTGACGATTTTCGCTCGACGTTTGTCGATCCAACAAGGACACGCCCGTATCCCATGATCCGACACGCCCGTGTCATTCCCGATCTACGATCAAGGCTTCCAGCTCGACGAAACTGCGTTCAATGTTCATCGACCCGACCCGACACGCCGTGGCCAAATGCTACACGAACGTGTACTCTTCCACCTGGCCCGACAAACTGCGCGCCTCCGCGACTTTTCGGTGCAAAACGACGCCCACTTCAACCTCCCCTATATGCCCACAATCACGCCGTGACCAGGGGCGTGACGTCCCCGTGGGCCTCCCCGAAGTCAACAACGCCATCAAATCGAGCGAAATCAGATGATGAATAGTGTCGACACGCCCA